>JAOYSI010068342.1:0-16379 GCA_025775065.1 Hiodon alosoides
CCCCCCCCGCCCCCCCCCCCCCCCCCCCCCCCCCCCCCCCGGCCGGCCCGCCCGCCGTAGCGCGAGAGCGGGAGGGAGAGAGAGGGAGGGGGAGAGAGAAAGGGAGAGAGAGAGAGAGAAAGGGAGAGAGAGAGGGAGAAAGGGAGAGGGAGAGAGAGAGAGAGAGAGAGAGGGGGGGAGAGAAGTAAAGAGGGAGAGAGAGAGGGAGAGAGAGAGAGAGGGGGGAGAGAGAGAGGGAGAGAGGGAGAGGGAGAGAGAGAGAGGGAGGGGGAGAGAGCAGTAGCAGAAGGGACATACAGTAGCTTAAATTCACTTACAGTTAGGATTGAAAAAATCAGATTATGTTCCTTTTTGTGTGGTGTGCTTTGGAAATATGTGTTTCTGACCAAAAAGTGCGTTTAACTGAAGTCGCTAACTGACTTGAGTGAGAGGGAAATAGTGAAAGGTTTGGGTTCTGATATTTGGTGCACAACCAAATCATATTAGATGATAAAAATTTGGCAAACAGAATTGTTTGAATGTGAGCAAGTGAGCAAGAGAGAGAGAGAGAGAGAGAGAGAGAGAGAGAGAGAGAGAGAGACTAGCAGTATAATAATCTGCTGACCTTGCCGAGCTGGTTTGAGTTGGGGCTTGTCAGCAGATTGGGAGATGTAATCCCTAGGGTTGAATTGGGGACAGTACAACTGTGGGGACGAGTGAAATCCAGGGAGGGTTGAACGCATGGCGTCTGTTCTCCCAAACCAGTGTCAGCATGTCCTGAGAACATGCCTCATTCTGATCGGTTGCCGGAGAAGAAAAGAGAATTTTATGTTTACAAAGAAATACTTTTAAGGCAATAAAATCTGTCAGTTTACATTTATGTGTGAGCGAGGCCTATTTGTCTGCTCACTCCATGGAATTAAACGTTGCTAGAGCCTATTATATAAATCTGAAGCTTTTGAATACTTCTCTTACCACTCTCTGATTTCATACATCTGTCCCCATCCTGGGAGTCCAAATGATTATCCACCTGGATGAAGTCACATCGGTCCCCAAAACTGGTAGTTTGAAGGGTCATATAAAGTAGGTGTAGAAGATTCCCCGGGTGGCTCAGAGGGTAAAGGTCCTCACCTGAGAGCAGACACTTGTCACTAGACAGCGCCCCCTGTTGGTTTCCTGGCATTGTACCTCCCACGGGGGCTGCGTAGCCTGCAGAGCGTAAAACGTCACAAAGACTCAAAGGCGACAGGATTGGAGGAGAGGAGCCGCACTACTTCTTCGCCCTTCCCCGTATCTCGCCACGGGATTTATAGCGGACGCAATATAGCAACTGCCGATTCCACTGACTTCCTGTCCGTACTGTTGTTCCAGGTCAGTGAGCGGAGGCCATGTAGAGTCAAGGCTGGAGGACTGAGGCGGGGTTAGCACAAGGGGAACGGCGCGGCTCGTCAGGCCCATCCTGTGACCAGTCGCTCTGAACCCAGTCCTTCGACCGGCCCTCAGGAGAGCACCCATCGGCATACCTGTTCCCAGATTTTTGGCAGCGCCACCAGCCTTATCATCATCAACAATGCACTGAAGCCTCTGTAAACCTGTAGACAGAGAAGTTTGGAGAGGCACTGAGCATTCAGACCTGTAGAAAAACAAATTAGAGCTTTGTATCATTGTCCACCCCCTGAAAGCCGCTTGGAGGAGAATGGCCTTCTTTTTTTTCTTTTTCGATTAGAGAGAGTTTTACTAAGAGTGAGGCGCTGAATATTTCATGAGATGAGCTCTGTGGCAGTCCCCCACCTTCCCTAATAATGATCGCCCCAAGCCAAAGTCAGTAGGGGGGCGGGGTGAGGCCTAGGGGGGGTTGGTGTTTTTCACCTGGACGCCTCTTTAACTATCCCAGGAGGAAGGGGGAAAAAACACAGACGCACGCGTTTTTTGAGGCGAGAGTGCCGAGTGACACTAATTACTTAATTGACAATGGTCGTTCCCCCATGGCTTTTAGGTAAAGCTGGTAAAAAAACAAACAAACCCATTAGTCATGGCAGGGACGCTGGTGTGGCACAGACAGCATGCGCATGGTCTGAGGAACTGATCTCAGCTCAGTCCTCTGTTCTTTATCCAGCACTAACAGGGAGGGAGAGAGAGAGAGAGAAACGCAGAGAGGCTGACAGAGGGAGAGAGAGTGATAATTGCTCTATTTTACTGCCGGGCGCAAAGGCAGGCCCAGCATTCCAGCTACACCAGAGTACTAATTGTTATCATTCTTGTTGCTTTCTGAGGACTGAGGAGTCAAAAGTGCAAAAAAAGTTATAAATATAAAAGCCACTGGACTAATATAAAAGAAGAGGCTGGGGGCTAGAGGAGGACGGAGAGGGTTATGGCTTTGCTCTCTGTAGCAGACACAAGATGCAGAGGCCAGAGGGAGGAAAAGGGGCTCACTTTGAACAAAAACATAACATATAAGGAACCCGTTGCCGTTGGGTTCTGTCACCCTGCTGTGGAAATGGACCCGTCCTCCCACGCATGCCGCTTCCTGCAAACAAACGCACACCCTGACAATCAGAACTGTTTCCCCACAGGCATCAAACGCTGTGAAACCCCACCCCAAAAATCGTTCAACAGCATCTCCAGAGGAACGCGTGCATGCGCGCCGGCGCGGTTGCGTTTGTGCAGAACGAGGGCCACTGGCGTCGATGTGGAGCGAGAACACCAGCTGCCTGTGTGGAGGGAGAGAGAGAGAAAGCGAGAGAGAGTGGAAAAACTGCTCCCATTACTTCTGGAGAGTCAGAGATCCTAGAAACACAGGGGTCGTTTTCCCCTCAATAGGCCCGAGTGCTTGGCCCCCCCACCCCTTTTTCGTTCTCTGTGATCAATCAGAATTTTTTACCTGAAAAATAACAAAACAAAAAGAGTGGGAGAGACACAGGGTTTTTAATGTTTTTTAAAGCAGCAGACACCCTTCCCCATGGCCTCGGCCTGCTGTTTCTACATCAAATGAATATCAATGAAGTCACTGACCGCGGCAACCTCGTTAAACACAGGGAGACTTCCGCCAGCCTGTTTAAACAATCACAAAACACCCGTATAACGGCACTCCACCGCTTTCCTGAACTAGGATTGGAAAGGGAAGGAAACAGAGATCAATTCACTGTAAATTTTAGACTGTTTTAGGCGGCGTCTCCCAAATCCACCGCCCCCTCACTTATCCAACTCACACCTATACTTCTAATAATAGCCCTCGTTTATTCCACTTTTCCACGTCGACGGCCATTCCTCCTCAAGCCCGTTCTCTGTTGCTCCGCCTGGCGCCACCCTGGTAGCGCAGTTTAAAGCAATTTTATCTCTCACGCCGTAACACAGTAATGTTATAATCGCCACCCCGTCGGGCCGGTAGGCTGCTCCTCCATCTGTCATAACAGCTGAGATTGGCATTAATGGACTGGGGGCTCCACTCGGACAATAGCGTCTGGCACGGCGGGATATAAATCGGCTCGATTTACAACACCTCTACGTCTCCATTGCCTGAGTGTTTACCTTCCTGCTGGCCAAACAGCTTCCATATCGACATTTGGGTAGTGTCCTCCTGAAAGGGGCAGTTACAGTTACACACAAAAAAATTCAACAGCCTTTCTAACCCACTTAAGAGGATTCATTCAAGCATCAGTCCCCGACAAGCAGTTATAGTCGCTTGTATGTTCCCAAAGCCTATGTATTGCAGGAGCCATGAGACCGCCCTCAGGCAGCTGAGGCATACCCAGGCTGGCTATGACGGACGGGCAAGCTGTGAGGCCACTCCCATCATTGTGTACCTGAGTGTGATTGTGAGAAGTGCACCAAACTCAGGTGTATGTGATTAAAGTAATGACAGCGTTGGGGAGATAAGGTTTAGTCTGAAAAAGGCTGCGTCTTTTGTTCTTTGTTAGTTAACTGTTTATTTGTTTATTTCCTTGCCATTTTTTTTTAATTATGCTGAATAAAAGACATAAAACATGCCTCCAAAACCAGCACACCCCAGCGTGCCACAGCCTTTGTTTTGCAATAGGATAAACACATAGGACAAACATCACCTCTCTTAGTCCACAAGTTCATGCTGTGGCCTGTCAGGCCACTTAGTACATACCAGGTCTATTAACCAAAGTCAAAAATATTGGCATAAACCAGTTATTTGTGAAGTAGGAAGGCAGCCAGACCACAATTTCTTTCAACTCTCTAAAGCCAGACTGATCAGTCAGCCCCCGTATTAAAGTGTGTCTTCAAATATTGTAAGATTCCTGTGTACTTCAAGTTCATTACATTGGTTGTGAAATAAGTTACAATTAACGGCTGTAGACAAGCAGTTTTAAATATATGAATCTATATATAAATTCTTCATTCTCATATTTTAAGCAGGTCATTCTGTACATATACTTTCCATAATAATGCTAAAGGTCTGCTGACAATGCAATAAATATGATTTATTTATATTGATTCTACAGCATCCTGACGTGTATGCAAAATCCTGTTTGTGGGTAGCACAGCTCTGTATTTATAATAACGAACACTAAAGTCAGACCATCTAACCAAACCATTACCTTGAACTCAAGACACACCCAAAGGACGTGTTCTTTTACGTGTGTTGCATTTGCAAACAGTTTTGTTTGTTACCTCTGAAGTTTGTTTATGACAAAAAATGTGTGGGCCTAATCTCCCAAGGTAAAGAGTCTGTTTACCAGGATAAGGTAGAAAGAATGGTATTTTTCTAACATTTCACAAACCTTAAACTGAAAATAAACCTTGAGGTGAAAAATAAATTGTAAAAGTATAAGCTGCTGGCGTCCACAAAAACAAAAACACAGAAACAGGGTGATGATGTTCAGCTGTGCATGCATTTCTAGCTTTACAGGCCGATCATTGTGGACTCTTAAACAAACTCAATCACAGTTTAGTAAGGCAGATCACTGCCTGGAGAAAATTGTCAGAATCGTAGCCAAATGAATCTGCTGCAAAATACAGAGGAGCAGAGAAAACAGGTTATTCTTTACAATTCTCCCTTTAGCTGCTCCGATCAGAACAACACACAGGTCCATTAAAGCTTTCATACATGAAACCTGTACGCATTCACCTCAGATCGATGGACACATTAACATTGCATAACAAAAATACACTCAACAGTGACATTCTATACATTTAATTCTGTACACACACACACACACACACCTAATATAATATGTATACCTGAACTCATATGCATATTTGTGCCACTTGTCTGTATTAGATCATCACACGTTACACTAGTGTGTAAGAAATATACAAACATAACCCTTGATTACCATAAGCGCAGAAATATACATTTTAACCGTCACTAATGACAAAGCCTCCCTTTGAGCCCATGCGCTACGCAGAGCTGAGGCTTCCTGCCTTTTTGTGGGCAATCACTTCCATTAACCAAGCGAATCAGCCGCAGACATTGTCCAGTGCTCCGTTTCCAGTGCTTGCTTGCTCCTCTCACATGGAAGGGCAGATGTTACCCTTCGGCCAAACCCTGACTTTTTACCAAAAACATTTTATCCTTCCATATGAACCAGTGGACCATGTCAGTGGAACTGGGAGTTTTCTGTCACTGCCTTCCCAGTGAGCGTCTCCTCCACACGCATGTCGGGTGAGGGCGCTAGCATTCGCCGTGGAGGGTCAAGCTCTGTCCCTGGCGCTCAATAAGACGCTGACGACTCAGAAAGCTGACTCCACCAAAGAAGGTTGAGGGCCATTCTGTGAAGGGAAAACCCATCAGTTTACCTGGCCGCAACAGTGCCACAGTGACTCAGAAGGAAGAAATAGAAAGGGTGTAATTTCTAGCTAAAAGCTGTGCTTTCATTAGATCACAGCGTCAGACGTCAGAGATTTGGCACATCTGCTCAGATATTTCTTGGTTCCTGAGGCCAACGAACAGCCCATTCATGATGGTTCATATACCGCATTTGAAAGGGAACTTTAATGCTACTACACAAGCCAAGAAATAGACCTCTCAAAAATTGACTTATTTTTCATGCCATATATTCAATATGTATGAATATAATTACAACTAATTATCATTATAATTGATTTTTTTTTGTTCAGAATGCGACTCACAAATATTTTTCCTGCTGTTTTAGAAGTCCAGGACACATTCCGATTCCGGCCTGTGGTTATCTCCGTCTGCTGAAGGGCAACCTTTTTTCTCCTGATTCCGAGGCTATTGAGGTTAAGTGTCTCACTGAAGTGTATGGTAGCAGCGTCCCACCAAGAATCCGAATCCATAATCCGCAAGTGTCCGGCCGCCACACTGCTGCCTCACTGGCAGAGTCCTGCCTTGATCTGCGCACATCTTCGCCACAGCAAACTTCTCAATCAGCCATATAATGAACCATGTCTCCAGCTGTCACGGTGCAAGGCTTCACTAGAGTGAAGCGTGGGTCACAGTGTCAGAAGCTTCCGGAATACAGATGAATGTAGCTCCAGAGACAGACTTCTGCCTCCCTGGTAACTGTGCCCAATTCACACATCTTGCAATACGGAACCACACAGAGACTGATGGACTATTTTAAGACCGAGATGTATCTATGACCCTGGGCAGTGAAATAATAATTGCCTTGATTACCAAATAGGGCGGTAATCACCTTTCCACTCTGCTGTCTTTTTCCATCTCAGTCTTCCCTTTGATCCATACACCCAGGGTTTTTTCTCTGCCTGCCGTCAGTCTGTCCACAACTGATATGGAGGCAAATAGAATGCAGCCAGATATTGGAACTGTTTCCAGTTTGCACCTAAGTTCTCCAGGTAAATGACAAATAAGATTCTCCAATCTCCACATCAGGTAAAACGCAACATAAAACGACTTTTTTCCCCTCCTACATGCAGGACAGCCTTAACTTTTACTGTACAAAGCTAGGCTTGGGAAAGCCCAAGCCCACCGCCTCTCTCATCTGCTTGCCAACGCAGGTCTTTATGGGCTCTCCTCATTGCCCCTACCCAGTTTGAGAAGGAACACTGCTGGAGCCTTACCCAAAAGCCACACAAATCCAGTTTACTGAATTTACTGTCCCCAACACAACAGTTACCTTCACCAGATCATGCTTGATTTTCTGAGGGTCCTGGAGTGATACAATTAAATGTCAGGGGATTCGGACCTTCTGAGCAAAAGGCAATGATTGACAGTAAGAGGACAGAGGGGCAGGTCCCAGGGTCTCAGCACGGCTCAGTCTCCCATATGGGGAGAGAGATCAACCCCAGCCCGTTTTATCGTTTCATACTCAGAAATGCTCACAGACATGTGTAATATCACTCACAACCAGCGTCTCCCTCACCCCACCGCCAAGCGTTCGCACATAACTGTCAGGGAAGGTATAAAAGCATGGGAACTGATTTGTCTTCATCCACACCCCAGCGTCAACGAGGAACACACACACACACACACACACACACACACACACACACACACAAATTCTCCCTCATATCCATATGGAGAACTAAGGGAAAAGACACCGCAACCCAGAGATCGTGTTTTTTTTTGTGTGTGGTGAACGCAGACGGCACTCTCATCAATCTTAAAGTAGGATGGGAAAAGAACAACACTGCGGCGTATCTGTTCCCCTCACCGTTACGGGCCCGGTAACGACAGCCCATCCGGTGCTTTTATCTTCAGGGGTGGGGTTGGTTTATTTCCCACCTTACCTCTGCAGACCAACCTTGGCACAGGGGAGAGACAGCGTTCACATCTGCTTTCGCCATGCGCTGTTACACACTAAATATTCAACACACGGCCCTGTGGAGCAGTCCACAAAGTGGGAACCAAGCGAGAGGTGTGCTTGAGTGCGTACAATTCAACATCAGTGCTCACACTTGCACCATCCATTTATTTCATTGGAAAATTGATATAGAGAAGACATATGTGGGTTCAATTTGTTTTTGTTTACAGGCCGACCATGGTCTTTTTGCGTCCACCGAGTTAACCAAAGCATGGTACGGACAAGGAGAAGAGGAGTTTAAATAAGAAAAAAGCTTTCTTTCACCTTTTGTAATTAAAACACTTTTGTACTGATGAGAATCTACTCTAGTTCTCCATTCTCTGGAATCTCCTCAGTGCCCCTATCTTTCTATCAGTATTTACCATTTTGCCCCCCCCTTTTCAGTTACGCGCACACACTTGTACACACAGAATAGGAACCCCATGAGCCAATTCCCAAAGCCAGCACATCAGATTGGAAACAGAAAATTGGAAACAGAAAATTCCGTAAGGCAGAACCCCAATACAGCACAATTTGTCTTCTGCCTTTTGACTCGTCCGAGTACATTCTCCAGTAGACCTTGGATCATGGAAAGGAAAAGCCTGCAATCCTCTCCAGACTTGGATAAGCATCAATACTCTTTTCTCGAGCTCCTCTAAAACCATTTTCAAGATTTGTTTTCACTGCCCTGAATGGTGGAGACTTAAGTTTCTGATCTTTGATCTAAGACAGACCTGCTCAAACTCAGCCATTCAGACTAATGGTTAACTCCTTTCCCAACTATTTGCCGAGCTAATTCTATTCATCCCTTTAACCACGCTAATTAAATTCATTAATTCACATCGACTGATTCTTGGTCGAAAACCAAAATCTCTGAAAACAAGAAACTGGTGAAGATAATCCCATTTGATTATTTTCTAAAAGACTGCTTAGATTACACAAGGGCATTCAGGTAAAAATCTTAATTCCCTTAAATATATTTGGGGCTCACAAATTTTTTTTCTCGACTTTTTAATAAAGCGCAGGTGTCGCTAGTTTTTTCCTTAATTGACTCCCAATTAGCCTCGCACTAGCAAACTGTCAATCTCACTCAAGGTTTCGATAGCCTGAACACAAGCGTCACCTCTCTCTAATAAGCAAAGTGGTGCAGCTCACAATCTTTATGTTGCATGCAAACCTACAGTGGTTCTAAATATGTCCTGTACCTGTCAGAAACGTATACCCTTGTGTTACTTCAGTGCTGAGTGAGGATTGACAGCACGTCGCGACTCAAACCTGATCCGCCCAGAACCTCTGACAGAAATCACTAGACTTTTCAAAAAGTGGGACGCTCAAGTAGCAAGAATTAAAAAAAAAAAAAAAGCAACAATTCGTCGTTTTTAAAGCAACAATTCGTCATTGTCGAGACAATTTCAATAGGTAAGAAGACGCTAGCTCTTCGTTCTCATTGTCCTGTCCTGTTAAGCTTCATCTCTCCTTGGGAGTCATAGAATAAGACAAGAAACCGGAGTGGTTCCTCTGTAAAGTGACAATTTCTCGTTCTACACCCCCAGCACATACATCTGAGTTAGAGAGGATGTCTTGAATCACAGGGTCTGTAATGCACATACCCTTAGATCCATTAACTTATATTGTGAAGTGCCTTGCACAAATCACAGGCAATTTGCGATTTGCTTTTCGGTAGATAACTGCCAAATCACCACCCCTCTATTTCCCAACGACCGACCCACAGACAGGTTTAACAACATAGAGATTAGCAGATTTATCCCCATCTACATTGCCACTACCCCTGAAAGGGACGACAAGGTTTTGGAGATGCGAGCACACCACAGAGTCCGTGCAGAGAGACAGCAGACGCTCCGCAAAAACACGATAATGTGACATAATCAGGGGGTGCTGGGAGTCGGGTGACAAGGCCTGTAATTATCATCGTGTGGCCAGACACGGTGTCTTCTCAGGAAACAGCTGAGGGCTTTCATGCCATTGGCTTCCTGCCACCATGTGACATTCCTCAGGCAGTCTGACAGGCATGACACCCATGGAGACACCAAAAAACAGACATGGGAACAAGAGGTGGGTTGCCCCGGACATGTCGTAATCCCTACCACAGTAACTGGTGCAGCGAAATGGGTCCAAGACAGTGATAATGGGTCCGCAGACAACAGGAGACCCTCAGGATTACTTGAATGTTTACGCCTCTACATACCTGTATATATTTTTTGTCTGATAACAAATTCAGTTTTCTATTTTCCTAAATATGTTTTGAATGATTTCTCTTCCTCTGCCCATATTTATACTTCTCACTTGCTTATGGCCATTCAAAATGTTCTGCGTGCTGATGTGGATGTTTAGAATCCGATACAATTTCAATTCAGCAACAACCAAGAGAGGATAAGAAAGAAAGAAGGGTTTTATCTGGTTAAACTTACCTGGGTGTATATATAGCCTATGGGATATTGTAATGGCTTTGACGGTCTAGTTTAACATAAAGGGGTATGCATCAAATTAGTGTGGTTTTTTTTTTAAACAGTCTCATACCAGGCAGGTTTTAAGTCTGTATGCCGTGAAAAATTGTACCTAATAGTTGGGTCGTTGTGGAATGCGTACATAATGCACATTAAAATGTAAAATATAAGTAAATTAATCGTGGGACCAAACTGTCAGTTCTCTTGACAATTACATGGCTTCATACCAAGTCGTCTAACTGAGGGAGTAATTGAACAAGGTAAAAAATGTCACGGTTGACTTTTGGTTTATCTGTACGTACTGTTTGGCAACCGCCACTTAGACCGCAGCACTGGCAGCTGCTGTTGACAGTAATTCCAATGCGTACATTTGACACGGAAGACGCTCAGCTGCTTTTAATCTGAGCTAACAGACATGCAACAGCTCTGAGCGCGCAATCGTTTATAGCTCTTGACAGGTAGATGTGTCAGGGAGATGGGGAGAGGGAGCCGAAAAGAAACCGATTTCATACTGACTGTCTTGCAGACAGGAGCATGCAGGATTGAGAATTGAAACTGCACACAGGAATTTATAAACTGAACAGAGAGCAGCGGTAATTCTCCTTCTCCCAGTCTACTGCAGAGCTCCGCGACCCCCGCAATGAAGCCAGGGAGACGTTGAGGAACATGAAGGGACTTTGATGTATGACAAACACATTAGCGGTGGAGTAATTCTTCGCTTGTCAGAAAAGTGATTGGCCTCATTTTTGATGGTGCCGTTAGAAGATAGAACACAGTGAATCCCTTAAATGTCGGCTCAAATAATGTACATACATATTTAAATATTTTTTTTTGCTTTGTAGTAGTCCCAGTTGATCTTCCAGCTCATTTATGCAAATAATCCCACGCATGCCTCGCTTTTGTCATGACGGCCTTGTCAGCAGTAGAATGAACAATAGATGCGGTCAATAGATAACGTCTGTTTGATTTATGTGAATAAAAACCTTGTGTTTTCATTGTGTTGTTCAGAGCTCACCGCTGCTAAGAACACCAGAGGAGACGCTGACATTCTCCATCGTATGTAGCAGAGCCTGGGGGCTTCTCACCACCATGGCCTGGAAGTGAGGTTCTCTCAGGTTCACAAGCCAAATATAGCAGTCATTTAAGAAATGTTTTCAGAAAGAAAGACAGCCGTGGAGTGACAGGCGTCTTGCGTTGTGCTCTCCTTTTAGCAAAAAAGTAAATAAATAAAAATCAAACGCAAACAAACAAAAATATACAGGCGAGTGAATAAACCATACAAACGCAGTTTGTCATGATAATGGTAAGAGTTCATTATAATGTCTGTTTAGTGGCATCAGAGTGATCAGTCTAGTTTTTGATTGTGCTGTTAGAAGATGGAACACAGTGAATTCCTGTCAACTGAAATCACTTTTTTGTTTTCTTTCTAAAAAAGTTGATCTTTTTGAGTTGATCCTTCAGTTAATTTATGCAAACAACCCCCTGTATGTACTACAACTAGTACTTTCCACTAATGTGGTTGTATCCCCCTCCAGTTTAGATTTTCAGGTGGAATGTTTTATTAAAAAATTATCACATAAAGAGGAATTTATCTTGTTTTTAAAGTTAATATTAACGACCTGCTTTTAATACTATTGTAACTATAATAATAAATATGAGGAACATGACAGTAGCTAACTTAAAAAGCAAAATTAAATTAAAATTGTAAGGCTCCTTGTTACAATGCTTCTCTAGAATAGGCATTATCTCTAATATTAGGGATCCTGAAATATTTTATAAAATTGCTCTGGTTAATACAAAATAAAATATCAGCCACATTTTTTTAAGTTGATAACAAACCAAAAAATGGATGATGCCATTTTCTTTGAGATGGCTGCATCATACAACGTTTTATGCTGTGTTCTGCAAAGCTGGCATTGATGTCGATGGAAGACATTTATCTGTTGTTCTTCTGATGTTCTGCGTTGCTTGGTTAATTTAATTAACAGTTATCGGGAATACAGTATGGAGGCACCGAAGCGCAAAGTGAAAAGTTTTCCGACGATTATCTTGTCAATAAGGCATAATAACTCAGTAATACGTATAATAAGTCATGGATATGGGAATATAATTTGCGAATGTGAGAGGCAACATTACGACTCAATAAAGCTCAGTGTCTGGTGTTCACAATACCATCTCTGCCTTTTCTCCCCACCCACTTCTACACTTTGTCAGATCATACAGAAGTGAAAATATATATTTTGATCTTGTTAATATGACATAATATCTTGTGAATACAAGGTCGTAACTCAATGATAAATCGTGAATATGAGAAACAAACTAGAGAAGCTAGAGAAAAAACAGGGAGTGGCGTCAGAGGTCATGACTGGCATATTCCTCTATAGATTTTGTTTTGATATTGCTCCAGCAACAAAGCTGGATGTATAATATTTACATTCATATGTATGGAGCTAAAATCCAGCCTGCAGCAACCACCATACATAAAATTATTTATTCAAATAATACAATTAAATCATAGCCCCCTCTCGATTGTCTTGGATCCAGCTTCTAGGGAGCAGGAGCATTCGAATTGTGCTACATCTGTAACTGTGGTCAAAGGTCAAAGTTCACAAACTCTCCGTCTTTGCTAGGCCTTTGTCGTTACATCAGGCCTGTTACAATAGTTATCCGTAGGAAATGGTGACTCATTTCACTGGTGCTTGCCCTCGGTACTCACATCTGTTTGACGGAGTTACAAGGTCTTTCTCGGGTTTCAAAGATGGAGACATTGGAAAGCCTACAGGACTCTTCGCCAGTCGTTTCAATCGCTTATGTGTCCAATCATCGTTTTACAACGTTCAACATATTTTACAATACAATAAAATCAGTTTTTTAAAAGCCTGAACTCCAGTAAATCGGATCACAGGGTCAACATCTGTTTTTCGCATTGCGCTGAATCTGAAGATGGATAATTCTTGAAAGAATTGGAATGAATCACCCTGATAGTGAGTGGCGAGCACGGACAGATTCTGGATCCCTGTCACCATCGTCTCTGGGTATTTCTATCATTCTCTACAATTGTTTGGAAAAGCAGGCTAATACTAAGCCACAATACCCTAGTTAAGTTAAGAAAATTGCCAATTGAATGGCTTTTATAGAATGACACACGGTCACACACAGTGAAAAAGGTTGCACAGAATGAACAAGGATGACATAGCCCAGGGTATTCAGACAGTATTACTAACTAACTAACAGTATCCAATCTCTAATCCCCTTGTGTGTATACATGTGGATGTGTGTGTATATTTGTTTATGAGCGTCTAGGGTGTTATTATTACGCATCGGGCCAACCCATAATTAAATCAGCCCAAACCACCCCCTTGCTGCACTGCTTACACACAAGGAGAGTCAGGTGACTGAGTTTCACAGTCAGCCCCATGTCTCTGCGTCTCACTCCGCCCCCCTTCCTCCTCCCTGCCCTCCCTCTACGTATCGCTCTCTCTCTCCGCTCTGCCGGTGGATGTAGAACCAGAGCGGCCGCCCCGGGCCGAGAAGCTGGGCCCATGCCAGCCGCATCACATTTGACTGGCGTCGCGTCACCCAGCCCAAACACTGGTGCCCTCGCCCCTCCGTCTTTTTCATCTCATAATGGTAAAGAGGAAAGTTGTGAAAGTTGCAACCCAGACTCCTAGACGTCTCTTCTCTGAACGGGAGCAATCTAATGAATGAGCCCAGGGTGAAAAGGAACAGTGGAGAGGATTGGGAGATGAAGCAATTGAACCAGATCGGTAATAAAAAGAATCCTAAGCAAGAGGATCATTGTTCATTTCAGAGTGATTGTTATTATTTTTAAAGGTTAAACAAGCATGGCTTATGAGTTTGAGTAGTTCTCAACCACTCAGGATGGAAATTTTAGCTGATACAAACAGCTCTACAATCTGGGGGTACGTTCTTGGGCAATACAAGATAAGGAACCCTCTGTAGTCATTATTATATCCTGTTATCATTTGGTTTTTAGTTGCTCAGCAGAAATGTTTCTTTTGATTAATTAATTAAGTGCCCTGCCCTTTTGTCTAGCACCTTGGCCGTTACACATCACCTGATGTAGGAAAAGCAGGGGAAACTCAAAATGAACAGTTGGTGAAATCCTTGTTCTCCTCGTCTTCTGCCTTGTGTTCGTGTTTGACTGCCGCCCCCCTCTCACTCCTCTGCTCTCCTGATGAAAACATTGTGCTCCTGGTTGGCATTGTATCACTGTGACGAAATCTGTCTGACGCCATGTCACTATAGGGGCTGCATGTGCAGATTCATTATTTATAATCCTGTCGTTTGCTGTCCCATCGCTTGTGTGTGTGTGTGTGTGTGTGTGTGTGTGTGTGAGAGAGAGAGAGAGAGAGAGAGAGAGAGAGAGAGCGAGACTAGCATTGGAAGTGGCAGTCCAACATGCTTCAGGGGCAGCAAACCTACATGCACTAAAACCGCCGTCCTCGAAAAAGTGCTGAGACACGTGTAGTGCTCCTGCTGTGGGCTGATCTCACACCCCAGGTTCTTCCTCCTGCGCACCTCGGACAGTGAAAAGGGACACAAGCGCACACACACGCACGCACGCACGCACGCACGCACGCGCGCGCGCGCACACACACACACACACACACACGCACCAGCTGAGCTGAGACAGTGCAGTATCTAGGACAGGCTTCGCTTGGTGTGACACAGCTGTGCAGTGGCCTGTGCAGATTTAGCGCTGACCCCTATAAGGAGCGGGCTCCCTGCTGTGAGATTACTGAGATAAGGGGGGTTCGGGTCCAACTCCTCATCGCTGGCCAGCTATACCAGAGTTTACACCCCTCCTGCCCCTCAATCACAGCTGCACTTCTTTCTGATTCGTCTAAGTGCGTGCGTAGCCCCAAAACGACGTCTGAACTTTTCCCCGGAGAAGCGCCGCTGTTCCGCCGGCGTTGAAATTCTTGAGCGGCTAACGAGACAGCGTGACGCAGGCCGCTGTCAGGCAGGAGACCCTCTGGCTCACGTCTATTCAGGGTTACAGACGAGCTGTCAATCCACTCAGAGCGTACAAACACACGCACGCATTTCCGCAGATATCCAACAGCACGACTAAAGGTAAAACACAGACAGGAACATTAAAAGTAAAATAAATATGAATAAATAGCCACTGAACCAGTGAACGGACAACTTCAGAGGGTCCGTTTTACTCCCGTCTCCAGTTCTGAGGGTTTCGAAGGCCACACAGCAGAGCGACGTGATTAATTTAAGGCAGAGTTTGTCCAGATAAGGTATCGATTAGCGTAGAGTCATGATCAAAGCAGCATTGTAAAACGCATACCCTATATACTGGTGTGTAATAACGGTCAGGATAAGAGTGGATGCCAGATCTCAGGGTAGGGTATTAAAAAAACGATATGAAGCACTGCGCTCTTCGATCCTCACGTCCAACGCTGCAATATCCTGACTTATCCTCATGTCTCACTGTGCCCGACACAGGGACGTATTGATTAAAGCCGGTGAGGAAGGGAGAGGAGGAGGGAATTTGTTGTTTGAGGATGACGGTCAGTGGTGTCATGTGATCTCCACATGCTGGCGTGCTTGCTAAACCCCGACTTCATATCATTTGATGTTCCACAAGCGCTAACTGAGTCGCTGCACGTGGCTTGTGTTAAATGTGTAGCGTTTTGTGCGCTTGTTATCTTGATGTCTCTATTCTAAATGTTGCAAATGCTGCAAAACAAATTGACCAAATACGACAGAGCATAGAGTTGTCCCTACTGTATACATTGCTTCTGCTTGAGAGTATAAAAAATGGCTACGCCAGTGCTAAACCTCTGATTCCGCTGTAACAGCTTGGAACTGACCACTACAAAGAAATCTCAGATCTCAGATATGAGAGCAGATCTCTACTCAAGTGGCACCACAGCACCACCACACATCCACGTCGGTTACTGAGCTGGAAGGGACACTAATGAGAGGGTGGGCCAAGGGGAGAGGGGGAGATAGTGGTGTTAACTAGTTGAGGGTGAGGCACTGGAGAGAGGGAGATAGCAGTGTTAACTAGTTGTGGGTGAGGCACTGGAGAGAGGGAGATAGCGGTGTTAACTAGTTGTGGGTGAGGCACTGGAGAGAGGGAGATGGTGGTGTTAACTAGTTGAGGGTGAGGCACTGGAGAGAGGGAGATAGCAGTGTTAACTAGTTGTGGGTGAGGCACTGG
>JAOYSI010068353.1:0-16532 GCA_025775065.1 Hiodon alosoides
TTTTTTTTGCATTCAGGGTACTAATGTTACCAGTCTGCAGAGTGTAGTTTTTGTAGTGTAGATTATATATATATCATTTTTTTACAGGTTTGACTCCTACTGCCTGTATTTTGCATTATGGATTTAAAGATGTACTTCCTCTAGCAATAAACCTAGGGATGTCACACTGGCCAAATAATTGTATTTCAAGTGGTGAAAAATTTAAAGCAATGTCGAACATCACACCAAGGCATTTCCTAAAACTGGATTCGGACCAAACTAGTTCTTTGCAGTCTGGCCGGATTGCACTTGAAAAGAACTCCAGGATTTCTTGATCAGCAGTAATCCTTGCTTTCAAACACAGCTCATTTTGAGCAATGGTGTTCTGTGTTTACCTTGCTCAATCCAAACGATTTTCACCAGCAGACAGCCTCAGATGTGAAATAGAATGTTTCCGGGGTGTTCCAATTCCAAGCCTATTTTCTTTATACTGTACCATTTCTGAAATAGAGTTCAACCGCTCACAGACAGTGTTTGTGTTGAGCCAGGCTCCTGGGCTACTCAAAAGCCTCATGGGAAAGAGCTGTATAGGAACTAAAGATATATTTTCCAACAGACACCTCTCGATTCCATTCTGCACTATTTGTATGACCATGTTTTCTTTATAGTGTCGTTTCATCTCCTTTCTACCCGTTTTTGGCTGATGTCATAATTTAAAAGTTGAATGAAACTACAGGTATATCAAGTTTTAACAATTAAAAGGTGTTGGAATATGCTTGACTTAAGGACTGCAGAATTTTTACAAACCGCTTTTGGTTTGTATGGTATTTTACATCAGCTGAAAATGATTCTGTGGTGTGTCTATCCAAAGGTTTTTACAAGCCATTCAGTTGTTTCTCGGTCTGTAGATGACTTTGTTTGTGCACATGCATGTGTGTGTGTGTGTGTGCAAGCGTGGTCTGAAGTGTGCTTTTGGGATATTTGTATGCAGCTCTGCACTAAAAGCTACAACAGACTCCCTCTCCTTCAACTGTGGCTGCATTGGGGCAGTCAGCTGTGGTGGGGTGCTATAACTATCAGTAGAGCGCTGTCAGCCTGATGTCCCAGTCTGAATTTCATGAGGCATTTTCTCGTGACAGACAGGACATCAAAACAACAGACAGAAATGTTTATTATCACCAGGATACCTGAGTTGAGTAACAAGCTGCCTATTTGGGCTGTAATGACTTAGAACATGACTTTGGAGCACTAGGGTGATGAATTGGCTTACAACCTTGCTTTGATTTTCTTTAGTTTGCCAGACCATTAATACGCAATTACCGACCAGAGAATGAACATTACAGGGAATGAACATTAGTGTTCTGTGTCATCTTTTAACACAGAAGCAGAATGAGCGCTCCTGTTCAGCATAGCACATATTTTTGAGTCCCATAATCCACAAGTGTAATCCTCACAGAATTAGCCTTTGTTTGTCTCGAGCATTATACAGTGCACTAATCAGCCTCTGCCGGAAATGTTGATATGTTCATGCATTGTAAACTAAGTATGTGATTTCTTAGTTGATCTGATCCATTTGACCATCGAAGATTTTTTTGCCACTCTCCTGCATACCAGCGTGAGCATGTTTTTTTAAACACTCAGTACTTCCTTCACCCAAACTAGTGGTGCTGGTATCAGATCCATGGATGCAACATTGCTAGGGTTCCAGCCATCACTCCATAGTCTAATACACATTATTTGCAGCTGTTAATTGAGGCAAGTGTTGCAACATGACACATGTACATATGCTTCAGACAATCTAGGCTTGGGCCACCTTTAGAGGGGAAAGGGTCAGTCCCATGAGTCTTCCAAGCAGCCAAAATTGGAAACATTTTTTTCTATAAATAAATTTTGCTTTTCTGGGTAAACCAGTCAGACTCCTGTTGTTCCCAGGAGATGCTGCACCCCGAGCAGGCTGTTGTTGTTGGTCACTCCTCAGAACAATAAGCTGTGAGACCTGAGCCCCCAGAGCACCGTTGTGTGCACATTCTCCACCACCTGCGTCTCGACGCCGGGCTTCAGACACAGGGCCTACAGAGGTCCCTGCAGGCGGCTGAGCTCGACTGAGAAAGGATATCATCGACAGCCCATTCTGCACTGTGCAGCTGCTCATTACGATGGCCAGTCAAGCATGTATCATGATACGTGAAGGAAGGGGTAAGCAAGTTGACAAACCGAACGTACCCACAAAATCTCACAGCGTCTATACAATTAGCTGAAGTGTAATTTCCACATTTCTCTGAGTGGAGAAGAGGCTGACGAACCTGTCATCTTCGCTTGAAATCAATACCAGATGGAGAGTTAATAAATGCACACAGCGATAATTAAAGCAAAGATGAATGAAGAAAGATGGTGAATAATGTTTTTATTTGAGATTTTTAACATTTTATAGTTTAATTCTCACTATAAATGGAAGGAAGGCCGATTGTGAATGCCATAGAAAATGGCTAAGGACAAGAAAATAAAGAACAAGCTTAACAGCTGCATTCCTATTCTGTTGTTGTTGCCACTCAGGGTGGTGTGAAAATATAGGATTATTCATAGGGCTAAATTCAGACTAATTTCAATAAAAGCACCGAAGATTGACTGCACTTACAGTTATGAGGAAGACATTATGAAGATAAAACCAAGGATTGCAAATATGAGTTTGCAATGTTATGCATTCATTTTATGATGAACACCTGGCCCTAAGCGTGTCATACCAGTAATAGTCGTGCTACTTACAACAATGCATTTCCCCTGGTCTTTGTACGCAAATCACGATGAATATACAGTACTGTTATGTCCGCTTTAAGTTTCTGAAGTCGAGACAATTCAGTGCCCTTTCGAACAAGCAGGATGGACTGTGATCTTTGATGCGAAGCATGCAGTATCCATGATCATTCCCAATAGTCATCGTGCAGGAGGAAGAGAGCTCTGCTGGAGGGGATCTTGGCAGCCTGTAGATGATGGTGACTTTACACATTTACACAGGGCAGAAACGTGCTCTCGACCGCTTTGAAATTCTGATGCCTGTGGGGGGGGCCTGAAGGTCCTGCCATCAAACAGCCAGCATTCTTCATAACGCAGAATAAATGTGACAGCACAGTCATCCAGCAGGAATGGTGCAGGGTTGTGCAGGGTTGCAGGGGGAATGAGGGAGGAATCTCTCCAGAAGAGAGCGGGGTGGCGTGTCTGTGGGGAGGTCGAGCACCACCGACACACATGGGGCAAAAACCGAAAGCCATTTTGCCATTTTTTGTCGTGGGAATTTTTTTATTGTCAAAGTATGTGGAGTTGCTGGCGGTTCCATGGTAGAAACCATACTCTAAGAGTCATGTGATACTTTGCAGGCAAGACATGCATAAATATGTCAGTTTAAATAATAAACATTTGATAGCATGGTGCATTTGATGTAATACCTGGTTGTAGGCTGACTGAGTGATATAATACATTAAATGAAATGGAACATTGCACAGACAAACAAGTACTTTAATTTGTAACTTTATTATGTACCATTAATATGTACACTGCCTGTGATGTGAAGGAACAACACAGATCAAATGCAACAATAGATTATCCACATCACTGGACTGTCACTCCGTCGTTCTGGTCCATAATAAGCTTACACGTTTCTCACCTTGTATTAAATTCAGCAGCACCTCAGACCAACAGCTTATTTGATCCTTGAGACCCTCTCTTGTGGGACCTTCTGTTCCTCATCAACGATGCTATTTATTTGTCCCCCCCATTGTTCTTTTCTCTAAGAAACATACATACCATTCATGGACTGAATACATTATAATAAATTATAAATCAGAGATTATAAAAAATGTAAAAAGAAATAAATTGGCAAGTCTCCAACAAGCCATGCCCTGGGGAAAATCAACACAACAGTATTTCCGTAATTAAGCCATTGGCAAACAAAGAAATATTCAGTTAAATGCTTCCTGGAGGAAAATCATACCTTCTCCTTAAGGGCTGAAAAGAATTTTAAGAACTATCCGAACTAATTGGTTCCCCTGCCTATTATTTGTCATCCGAGCTGCTCTGTAAGTACCTAATTCAAATTACCACTCCGAAGGACACTGATTCAAATTTACCACTCTCTCAATGAGATGCCAAACACTGTCAATTCACAATTAGTTAAGACTGATGTCATTCATTTGCCCGCACTAAACTTCACACCTGTGTTCTGTTTTATTTTCATTTTTTTCAAGCATTGCAGGGGGATTTATTTGTCCTAGGACCTGCAAAATGTTCAAATAAAACAAATGTTTTTTTGTTTTTTTAAATGCAATTGCATGCAAATTGCTGAATAAGTATGAAAAGGGTCGCACTGTATATTATTTGTGTCTCCCGTACTCATCATGGCTGTGAAGATCACGGAACATTACATTTACAAACATGAATGTTATTTGTGTCCTAAGAAAAACTGTTGACTGTGCATTTACATTTATCTCCAAATAGGCTGTAAATGGCCCAACTGCTAGTGTTTAGCCATAGTAGCTACAGTTTTTGACCCTCTGCTATGGGCACAGGTACTAATGCTATGTTTTTTCAGTTGTATTACAATACAGGTTAACATTTTTATTTATTTTTTCTCCTTACTCTGTGTGGCGGACGTAGGCTGGGGCTGTCCCTGTGTGTTCCAGTGGCATTACTGAGCAAGCGATTTAGTTTAGTCAATGCGTCCAATCAGAAGTCAGAAGGGTTCCGAAATACAGTAATTGCAACTGCATCCTTTCACTCTGATTAACCACATTGATGCGAACTGCACAAATTATTGGACACCTCTGAACCGTGGCAATTTCCAAAAAAAGACACAACCTAACATTCAAATATTCAAGGATGAGTATACAGGAACATTTTCCTTTATCAAGCAAAGTAAAATATCAGTTTTGTGCGTTCACAGCGAATATTGCAGGTGAAATTTGCTCTTGAAACACGATGGAATAAACAGCCTAGATAAGTTAAAACCACAGCGCACGAAGGAAAGACAAGAAGGTCCAAGATAACATAATTGATTTTTAGACCAGACAGCGAACTGGGGTTCTGAAAGCAGAGATCCTGTTTTAACTTGCCTGTCGGACCACTAGTGAAAGCTGCCTATCAGGACCGCAAAGTAGCATGTAGATAAGACTGTGCAAGAACAAAAACGGGTGCTATCATTCCAACCTCAGGTTGACACTTCCTGTTTTGATCCTGCCAGAAAATATTTAGCCACAAGTGGAAATCTCAAATGCCTCATAGGAAAGAGTATGTCGGTGGTTTTTATACCTCCAAAATGATTCTTTGTGTCTACACAAGGAGCAGCCGCTGTAAGTTTCAATGATAATGCATGACAGTCAAAATAGCTTGGACTATTAGTTAGACCTCAATTCTCTTACTGCACTGTGTCGGGTGACTCCAAAGCAGGGGACCCAATGCAGGTGGGAGGGGGCGGGGGTGGGGGGGATGGGGGGTCAAAGGTAAGAAAACATTACATTAATCTGCTTAGGCTTCCTCCACAAGAGGTTTTGCCCGCTCAATGAAAAAATGCCCTGTCTATGTTAATTACTCCACAAACAGCAATTCCTCACAGTGACAGCAACATAAGCAAGTGAACCTAATTTCTAAACAGAGTCGGTTTAGCTAAACAGATGGCCATGCAGCTTCCACCAAGTTAAAAGACACCGGTTCCTGCAAACCTCAGCCTCCGCCTGGTGAAAGGAAAAACCAGTTTCTGTTCAGGGGAGGCAATGGTTCTCCTCTGGGGCTGCCCCAAGTGGCTTCTCTCAGACCTAGGCATGGCATCTGAGACCTCCCTGCTTGCAGCTTTCTGTAGGATACACGGGTGGAACAGAGTGTGAACCAACCCTATCATCTGCAGTAGGACAAGGCCTGCAAGAGATTTAATCAAACCCTACTGTCTCTGCCAGATTTGCAGTAGTAGGAGGGGCAAAACTGCTAGCCAGCACTGTTTCCATGCCTACTACAGGATTCCTGCCCCACAGCAGTACCAGCATAGTGCCACCCTTGACTGAGCGCTACTGGACCTGAAAGGGATGGTGCCAGGAACAGTCTTGTACCTGACGACAGGTGGTGGGCCCCGAGGCGAACAGCTGCAGGAGAAGGTCAAGCCACTAAAGAAACACTGGGTGAAAAGACTGCCCCCTCCTGCAAGGTAAACAGGTCCTTCTGAGGTACTTTCTGGGACGCTATAAGCTAGCCTCCGGAGGACAACTCAGCCAGTTACAACAGACAATGCAATAGAACCGGATAATGTAATAACATTTGTGTAAGAACATGATGTAATGACTGTTTAATTTACAATGTAAAAACACCGGATAATGTAATACCTTGCTGAATAATGTCATAATCTTGTTAAACGGATAATGTAATACCTTTTTCCTTTACTTGACTTATTATATTATCTGGCTGTTATTACGTCATCAGGGTGTTTATCGATGAATAATGTAATAACTTCAACAGCTAATGTAATAATTTACAAAATAGCATGACTTTTTTTGCCGTTTCAGCAGCATTCTCAGAAAAACAGACAGACACTTTCACCCATGCAAGTAGACACTCTCCTTTTATTTATCTCTCGCTGGGCATGGTAAAGCAGTCCAGAGTTCAGGTGCCGTCATAATGCTTCCATAGGCGACAATTTTCAAAAAGGAATTAAAAAACATGAGGGGGGTCTTTATCTGTTCTTTTCATCCTGTTCATTCAAACCCAGTTAGTTTTACTGTTTCTATTTGTTGGTTTTGCCATTGTTTTGGTTACCTTTTTTTATTGCTATTATTATATCTTTGTATTTTTGTTCTGTTAAAAGTACCTTGGTTCCCATCATTTTAATGAATTTAAACATACGTATTTTGTGTTGAATAACATTTCTTAAAAATTAATTTTTATATATTATTAGATAAACCCTTGATAAAATATACCTGACCAACTGAGGACCTTAACTGCAGTCTAAAATCTGAGCCTAAAACCATAGCTCCTCAAACCATCTGTTTCTGTGATCGTATATTTAATAAATATGTCTTCCAGAATTGGGTTTAAAACCCAAAACGTGATAAAACAACCCCAATGTAAAGCCAATAAATACCATATTTAAGAAAAGACCAGAAAAATTCAGGATGTTGTCAGTTTTTTAAAATTAAATTACATGATTCCTCAAGACATTTAATTTGAACACGTTTCTAACAAAACAATTTCTCAGACTGTACAATCAACTTGCATCATGGCATGCAATGTACTTGTGGGACAAGAAAAAGCTACAGTGAAAAACAGAAAATGCCAGTTCTGTTTGAGATTTATATAAACAAGAACCATGTAACGGGAAATCGTTAGTGACAGGCAGGTAAATAAAGAGATAACTAGGCATGAAACTCCAGGCATTTGTTTGAAGTGTAAATCTTAATCCGTGATGAGTAGTTTGACGTAGTAAGTGGCAGGTGCACATAATGCAGACTACAGTATTGGACTTTCAGTAGCAATTTAGAATGAGCTAATATGTTTAAATACAATTCAGACTGACAGTAAAATCAGTTTAGATTATTTAGAAATATACTAATAAATTCTGAATATTATAATTTCAAACTGACAAAAATAATTAAATATGTAATTCTGCTCAACAATGAATTGCAGAAACAACTCGTTTGAGGAGCTATGGATTTATTGTTCAGTTAATAGACAGTCAAGGCCCTCACTTTGAAAAGTAAACCTGATCAAAGTCCTCAAATCATAATTTTATGTTTTTACTTTAATTCAAGTATGTCTAATAAAAATGTATGGAAACCATAGTCCCCTTTTGGCAGGTATTGGTGCAATAAGTTATAACATTATCCAGAAAAGGTTGCAAGTTTACAAGTTCATTGCATTATCTTAAAGGTTATTACATTAAAATCCTCAGTATCAAGACCTATAGGTAGGGACTGAATATTTATATGGGCAGGTCACATTCTGGGGAGGAAATTTAATTAAGCTGTGTTTTGCTGGTTTTGTTTTTACTCCTGTAATTAGCCCCAGCTGCAGAAAGGTAGACAAGGGCGGCAGCTACGCCGTGACAGTGATACACTGCCTGAGGACACCCCTCAGTCACTCAGTAAAGGGAGTTACACTGCTATCCCTGAATTCCATGAGTGTATGGGCTGTGCACAGTCTGGCTATAGGTTAAGTTCCCTGTGGCCTTGCAGGCAGTGACGAGGTGGGCACCAGTGGCCAGACAGGGGAGGGTAGTGGGGAACAACCTGGAAGGTCCTTGGCCCTCTATAGATACTCGCACTAGAAAGTTCATTGTAGTGGGCTGTGGTGTGATTAGCTTTTTGTGTGTGGTTATCACATATGATCACTCTTAAGCATTGCTGGCTGTAGATGAGTGCAGTGGGGTATAAAAAGGGCCGTCTCATTGTGGAAAAAAGACAAACTGGTACATGTACACCTCAGCCTCCACCTGTTTAAAAGAAACTGACTCATCTATGTCCAGACTCCACCTGCTTAAAAGATTCCTTCATGTCAAGACTTCACCTGGTTAAAATATACTGGTTACTTTATAGCAAGACATCACCTGGTTTAAAGACTCTTGTTACGGTCCTGTTCACAGCCTAAGCTTAGCTTAAAGAAGTGTTTATCACCAGTCCTCCCTATATATACAGAATAAACTGTTTGCTGGAGACTTTTACCTTTGCAGTGAAGTGAAACTTATTATTAAAGCGCTGATCATACTTTCTTTGGTACTTTTTTTCCACAGATAAAAGTGTGAAGCCCCTCATGAGCGATGGCTAAGAGCAGAAGATGGCCTACTTGATGCACTCTAGTGTTACATAATCAATTGTTTCAATGGCAGACATTTTTTACTCCAAAAGGCTCTTACCGAATTGAGATGCTTTGCTGAGTGCAAATGGTGGCTTTGGAGTACATGGCCCTAAAAAGGCAGGAGTTGATATTGGTATTTCTAATTGAAAGTAATTGAAAATGGGCACTTTTGAGCATTTGGTTGGTGTTCTCCATATACATGAAGGGTCTCTGCAATCATGTGCTAGACTTCATCTAATGGAAAATTAGAAAACATTGCCACACTTGTGGTGAATTTTATTTTTTCCCTCCGAATTTATATTAATTGTCCTTGGGACCTGAAGATAATACTAATAAGTAATGGCATGGAGTAAACTGAAATTTGAAAAAAGGATAATTGAAGTAAGTGGTTTTGCAGAATCATAATGCAGCTACAGCTGTCCAGAACAAGATGTTAATATTAAATAACTAAGACAGATATTTCTCATGCTATTAATAATATTGATATTGATATCGTACTACAAGGTTATTAAATAATAGAAAGATAGCGGTAACTACCAAAGCATTAAAAGCTAAAATACAATGTGTTTCTCCAGTTTATTTCTCGTACTAAAAGTTATTCTACCTTTCAAGAGAAATTTTCCATCTTAATAGAGACTAACTAGCACAAAATTCTTACTGGTTTTGCAGATGGATGAAGGGTTCTGTATCCTCTGCTAGTCGACACACAGTGGCAATACAGCTAATTGTAAGCATCAGTCATTTGTGAGCTTGTCTGTATTTTCTCTCTCCCTTTTACATTTACATTTTAGTCATTTAGCAGACGCTCTTATCCAGAGCGACGTACAAATGTGCTGTATTTTAGGGGTTAACGCGCAATGAGATACTGAGCTACCTCGTCCTACTGACGAGTCCTGCAAGAATGCCTCAAAGGAGACAAAATACGACACAGAATAAACCAGCATAATGTAAACATAAGCATCAAGAAGCATCATAAAATAAACAATAATAGAGCATCAATGTACCAATCAGTTCCTGGATGGGAAATTCAAGACTGTGGTGTATTGTTAGATGACTTTTGTCATATTTTCCTGTAAAGGGCAGTTGTTTGATGTAATTCACCAGTACATCTTTCTAAGAGCTGTATAGCATTACAGCCAATTCCATTTACTTAATTGTTCTGTGGATTGAACACACATCCACACCAATTAGCTGATGGGTTTATATGCAACAGGTCAGTACTACAGGGCCATGAGATCACTTTTAGACTACATACCGCAGTAGAAAAGGAGTATTTGGAAAAGGCACAATTCACTATTCTAAATAAATACAAATAACGAGATGTGCATTTAACTTCTAGGTCTAAGTGGTAAAATATCAACCCTAAAGCCACAAAACACTGGCAAGTACTGGGGGTAGGGGCCAGGAGAAACCTTTTATCTTAGTGTTTTGTTTGTTTTGGAGAATTGCAGTGATTTAAAACAATAAATAAAATAAATACATTATTCCCTGTTATTTGCATATGGGCGGTTTAATGAGGCTTTTAAACTGAGCTCTTAACTTACGTTAACCAACTCCATAATGATCGCCAAGCTGGTTTAGCTCCCCCTGCTGAAACGATTAGTTAAACGCAGGACAATGACTCTTGGTTCTTGGTACTGATTCGCTTTCCACACTCATGAACGACAATGACCGACAATAACATTACCTCTATTCCCAATCATCCCCACCATGTGTGGTAAGTCCTTGATGTGCTCCCCGTCAGAAACTAAACACATAATGTAAGTTACAACTAATACAACTAATGTTGCAAGTTATTTTTTATGCGCTCTACTAAATATAACTTACCTAACAAGTAAAAAGTAGACAACGTTGGCTAACTAACATTTTTAACGTTAATGACTTAACATTGAGGGCATATCATGACATTTTCTCCCTTCTTTTCTTTTCATTTTCCACGTTTGTCTTTGAAAGAAAAGAAGAAAACAAGTTTGAAGGTTCAGTGCCAGAGGAGTGTAAGAGACAGACTAGACCCGTAGACAGCAGTAGGCACTACAGTGGGTAAGCAACGAGATGATGATATTCATAAAGACACTAACTGACGGAAGCTATAGAAATGGATCTCAAAATCTTATGGCCATTTATAAAGGTAACAGTGGGCCGGCCATTCCCATCAGATAGGAAGAGGAGCACCAGGAAAAGGGAGGATATTGGAAGAGAGGCTGGCGAGTTGTCAGGGTGGGAGGAGCCTGAAGTCCCAGGAGTCACAGCTATTATGGCTCCTCCCACTGGTGCTGACTCCTCACTCCTTCATTCTAGCAGATCACCTTGACTCAGCAGATTCCACCCTTGTGAGGAGGCCAGAGAGGGAGTAGCTGTCGGAGATAGCTTTGTCAAAGATCCACTATCCTGACGCTAATTATTGATCAGATGATTAGGGCAGATGAAGAGGTTTTTTTTAAAGTAAGGGCTCTGATTGCACGTCCCGGTCGCGCCTAGAGTGGGGCTGAGAAATCAATACCCTCAATCACAGCGGAAAGCGCTCCTGTCCGTCATGCTGAGTGAGGTGATTAGAATTGAGTGATAAGACAATAAATAACTTCACGCCGCTTCCTCCTGCGCTCCTGGGCTCCTAGCAGGGAACCTAATGAACTGAGCTTCACTAAGTACCAGCCCCGCACACGTGCAGACAGCCCACCGACAGTCCACCGACCAGCAGCCGGGCCTGCCTCACACCTTCATCCAGACCAGGTGTTGTGTACCCTTCCATTACATAGTACACTTCCATTCATAACTAATGGCATTGCCATTGGAAACTCACTAAGGGCATATAGCATATTTTCTTCACACTTTTTTTTTTTGAGTACTTTGTAACAATATTTTATAGAAAATGTATGAATATATGCACCCCATAATGGTAGTAATTTTTTTAAATTAATTGATTAAATATGACCTTTTACCATTTAATTTTAGATTCAACATTTGATTGGTTATTTTTTTACACAAATTTTTTAAACGAAATACAGTTGATATGTGGAACATGAGTAGAGGAAAAAAAATTATATATATATGTCATTTTTTAAAATATATATTAAATAAAGAAGAAAGTATTTCACGATTACTAAATCTTTTTTTTTCTATTGAATGTGCAAACACAGTTACATATTATTACCATCAAAAATGTTGATATGATATAATGAAGTATGTGATTAATATTGCAATCTTCTCAGTCACTCTCTGGTTGTGAGATTGGCAGAAAGACTGGAGGTCACTTTGCCCTGTCTCTGTCTGTGGTGACTGTCAGAAAGAAGAATGAAATGCCGGCTTTATTTCTTTCAGCACTTTTATGTGTCCTTGTCAGACACCACGAAAGGCCAAAACACCCATGGTGAGCCCTCGATTGTGAGGCGGGGACTGGCTAAAGATGACCCAACAATGGAATGTGAAAAAAGCCCCTGCACTGGCCTCCTGGAGGCGCCCTGAACAGGGCACAGCGAGCAGCGAGCGTCCGGCCCAGAGAGCGGGGATGGTCCCGGGCGCCTTTTGATTCCCGCACACAGAGGCCTCGCTTTCCCCCCACAAAGCGGCGCTATGTCTTTAATGGAGCGCGTGCGTCAGGCTGAGCGAGTGACTTGTTAGCACTCGAGCAGCGAGGGGAGCAGATGTGTCCCTGACAGGGGATGGATGGTCAGGGTCCATCTGGCCAGTGCAGGCCCGGACAGAAATGATGTATACAGCTTCATCAGTGAATGGCTGTCATCAATCCCCCACCACGGCGACTGCGAGTGACAGCCCCAAGCCAGCCGAGGCCCCAGGTGTGGTACGGAGGGGGGGCGGGGGGGCGTGAGGCGGGGGGGGGCTGACTCCAGAATGCAGGTCAGTCAGCAACCTATAGTCTCTGGCAGTGCAAAGCCCATATTAGCTCCCGGTGTATAAAGCAGGCGCGTCGCATTGAAAGGGAGGATGCAGACCCGGGACCAGCCATTTGCTTTGATCCAAACATCGCCTTTGCTGCAGATTTATTTTGGCGGCAGTCCTTATTGTGTCGCTTTTCTAAGGCCAACTGCCGGGAGTCTAGACAAGTCACGGCTCCACATTGTCTCAAATGAAATGTGCGGCACTCCTGCTTGCCGCGCAGCGCTGCCGCTAAAGAGGGATTGGAGTGCTGACCTTGCAGCGGACCATTTTGAATACCTTAACAGACTGCATCGCCTTGAACCGTCACAACTTCAAATCAAGCACTTTTTAAAGCTTTCTCGTGCAGCCGTGGTGATGAAAAAACTCAGGTCGCGCTAACAGAGGACGGCTGCTCTTGCTTTGAACAGCTCCACCTGCGAACAGCCCGTGAAGATGCAACGAGGAAGAGCGGGAGAAAAAAGTGTTTTGAACCGTCTCGTCAAAAAGCCAGTTCATTGTCGTTATAGAAATGTGTGGAAAAGCTTGCACACATTAATGATCGAGGGAACCAAATGAGGGTGCGTGCCACAGCCTTGATGTCGGGGGAAAAAGGACACCCCAAGCTGTGTTGGGGGGTGGTTCATACACACACCCATTTACAAATTGCAATTGTCAGGGCCACGTTTAAGGAAAACGCCAAAATATACCAATAATCAGCTACTTCAAGAAAATGTTGATCATTTCAACAAGGTTTTCATCTCAGGACAAATATTGTTTCTTTGTTTTTCTTTTTGTTCAGAGAGAAACAACATTCCCGTGTTAAAATAACAGCTCATAAATCTTTGCAGTTTCGTATTGATGTAGAAAAAGTATTAATGTAGAAGAATAACCAAACAGTGTTTATACTCTTTTTGTGCATTGTATTTTTTGGCAGCATATTATTAAAAAAAAAACATGAAGTGTTAATTCATGCTAAATTTAATCTAGAACTAAGTAGATCAATTCCTATAGCCCAGTGTATTTGACCAAGTGAACAGTATAAACTATAAATAGCTCTCCCTCGTACTGTATAGGCTGTCAAGGAGAGTGGCCCAGAACAAGTGCACACACGACCCATTAGAGAAGCGGGCCTCTGAGCCTAATATGTATTTATTGGCAGAGTTCACCTCCAATCCTGCTGACTGCAAACCTGGGCATTAAATGGCAATTTCACGTTCACAAGAATGTTAAGCCGCACTTGTGGGCAGAATATCCAATCGGATCAAACGCTGCACAGGCCTGAGCGTTTGTGTGGTACAAAAAAAGGGTGTTTAAGTTGTTTGCTTATCGTAATGCTTTTGTTCCTTCTTTTCTGCCTGGATTCGTTTTCACCCCGGTCTTCTGCCTGAAAGATTTAATTTGCCTGCCTCACCACGGCAAGCTGTTTGTCAGTGACAGAAAACATACCCCCTTTCTCCAACCCCTACTGATCTTTTGTATGTCATTCAGCAGCTCCTCTTATCCAATGGTTTGTAATTATTTCATAGTGCCTGTAATTAGAAGTGAATTAGGCTTAGTAAACAAAAAACAGCCTTCTTACGCTAATAACCGGGGATAATAAATTTGGCTTTGACACTGATTTTGAATGAGGTCTGGCCAGGGTCCAGGAGGCAGACAGAAGTAGTTTCTCATGAGATGCCAATTCCAAAATGAATTGAATGAGCGCAAATTATTCATGCAAATGAAGAGTTGTAAAATCCGACTGCACAATGACAATAGAAAATAATGCTTCATAGTGTCTCCCTGTGTCCAACACCAGAACCATCCATTGTTTTCCATAGGGGAAATATTGTTATTAATCATAATACATAAATGATGTATCAATCAACGTTTGCAAATAAAAACTGCAATTTCATAATTTACTATATTTTAATTATGGTTGTCGTTTTATCAGATTGAATCATATTTTTATAAGGTACGTGTCATTGCGCAGTTCCAAGAAATTTTTTATCAAATGAATTTAAATTTTTTTTTTTACCCTTTTCTCGACAAAGGCTTCTATGGAACCTACTTTAATTTTTATTCTATACGGAGTATAAAAAAAGGCTTTGCTACTGCAATGCAGCCTTAATTACTTAAATACTTGTCCTGGGTGAGAGTGTCTCTCTTGAATTTCAATGAACAATTTACATGGGCAGCGCAAGTTTAGCATATATTATTAATATTTCTGCTTTTCTTTGGAAAGTAACATCTCTGCAACCTTAGTGTCATTCGGCACTTAGTGATTGGCAAAGAGCCATCTGAAGGGTTCCAAGCACGCCGGCTAAGCGTGGGCATGGAGCATGAGGCCCGGCGTGCAAAACCGGGGAAGTCGGATGTCTGCAGTTAATGGAGTGCTTTGATTACCTGCAGCTTTAAATATAATCCACACTTATGATATTTTCTGTGTCGAACAGTTCTCTTTGGGAAATGCAGGTAAGTCTCCACAGCACTTTAGAGGAAGTCTACAGCTTTATACTTTGCGCATATCTCCAGAATGATGCGTGGATCACACACGCATTATACACAGGAAAATAAAGTAACTGAAAATACAAGCCGAGATACTAGTGAAACTTATTGGGCCTTAAAGGATGATTTAATCATCCAAATCAGCCTGTCAGGTCCTTCCAGCTCAGACATGTCTGCATGTAAGATGAGAGAGTTGGGATGGCAGGGAGACGCATCCAAATATTTCTGGAGTCCTGTCGCTCGCTCAGCGGGGTGCCTCTTCGGGGGGGGGGGGGGTGAGCAACGCATCCAAACACAAAGAAAGGCAGGATCATAGCTGCATGCGGGTAAAAGCCCAGAGCCAGCTGGGCTGCCCGGCGCCTCTCCTCGATCAGACGGACGTCCGAAGCGCAGGGAGTAGAAATGCCACTTCTTTGGTTCAAGGAGCAGTGCTCGTTGTGAAGCCTTCCCCCCAGACTGACAGTAATCCTCTCTTTTCTCACAGAGACTGACAAGAGCGGGGGAGCTGCGCGTGTGTGGAGGTGGGAGTCACACTGGAGACAACGCGTGGGGGGCAGCACTGCTCAGACGCCCTGCTTGAGCGACGCTGCCGCCTGCCACAGTCAATGCTCTGCAGATTGTAAATACAGAGGAGATCATCTGTAAAGAACAGGTCTCCCAGCAGTGAGGAAACACTCCTAGCGCTTTTAGCCTCAGTGGAATGGTTCACCTGGACTGAAGGAAAAAGAGAGAAAACAGACAAAGAAAAAACGATGCCCCTATCTGACTGCGAGGGTTATCAATTACAAGGCTGAAAATAAAATGGTGTTAATTGGCCACCAGCACTCGTGTATTAACTCACTGAAAGAACTGGCGTTGGGTGTTCCAGCAATATACACCCTGAGAAAGCTATCATTTTTCTCAGAACAAATTCAAAGGTTGCCTTTTTTCCATGTTTACAGAAATGTTTTCACCGTGTCCTTTCTTAGTACTGTCTTGTGTCACGTTTAACAACCTGTGGCAACCTACTTGGTGATAGGAGTGTGTGCTTCACAGCTGTGGGTCCTTCAAACAGGAATCTCAAAACCCAGTGACGTCTGGTGGGACATTGAGTTTTGCCAGGAAGCTTTTGCACTTATCGAAACATATGGGGTAAATCTAACTGACTCAAGGAATTTGACCAGGTCAGTTTGCCAGGAATGCAGATTAACACCCTTTATTTATTATTAAAAGCGCCTTCCTTTATGCCAAGTCTTTCCAGTTGGAGATCATATTCAGGTTTACAGCGTGGATAATGTTTATATTCATACGTTCCTCTAAACTTTTCAAATCACAGCCGTTAGTTAGCATTAATGTGAATTTCCGTTTGCTGCTCCTAGCCCACCCAT
>JAOYSI010068364.1:0-20404 GCA_025775065.1 Hiodon alosoides
ACACACACACACACACACACACACACACACACACACACACACACACACACACACACACACACACACACACATACACGCCATTCTGTCACCCGACTAATTAATGTTTAAACACGTGCTGCCGCGGAACATGTAAAATCAGAACTGTTAATTTAAATTGAAGTTCAACCCAAAACAGCTATTAAAATGGCAGATGATGACAGAAACGAAGGCGCTGGAATCCACGGCTGCTACATCAAGGTTTCAGCCATGACAGAAAAAGAAGTGATGGTCTCCACTCTTTGTCAGCATGCATACGCACATTCAAACAAACGCTCACACGAATAAGTGAAAAACAGTAAATCTACCTTTCCTTCATAAACATCAGGAAAACAAACAGTGGAACAAGTGACATTCACACACACTTCTGAAAAAAGTATAGATTTGTAAGGTAAGTAAATAAGTAGTAAGATCGCGAGGCGGGGTTAGAGGCTGACACCGCAGTGAACCCCCCGCCTCGACTCCAATATGCCATGCTGAATCCAGATAGACCAATGAACCCAATGCACACAACCCACCCCCTTCACTTGCGCTGATGCCTACACCTAAATCTGCTCCTGCTCGTTTAATACATATACATGTTTTGTACACATTCTCTTTATACACATACACGTTTTATACACATACACGTTTTATACACATTCTCTTTATACACATGCACGTTTTATACACATTCTCTTTATACACATGCACGTTTTATACACATTGCAACATTTGAACTGCAGTTGCGACATCTGCATGACTTCTACAACTGCAGCATCCAACCCACGGACAGAGCCATGGGTCAGCTTCATGTCTTCACGGCTGCATAACACATTTGATATTTTTACTGAATTACTATGCAATGATATCCTCAAAGCAAGAAATTCATGATTCACTCCTCCTTGAACTTTTAGCAAGAGGGAATATAATAATGAACGAGTAATTGCATTAGAGTGGCATAAGAAAGAGGGCGCGCAGTTTGTGTTGTGCTCACACACAACCAGGCCCTCATTAATCTCCAGGTCCTGTGCCAGATCTGACCTTGGCCTGAAAAAAAACAACACACAAACATTGCATCACCGAAATCAGAGAGGCCTGTAATCAAATTGATAAAGATATATCTGGACGGGGGAACGTTTTTGAAGCCAAATAACAAGGTGCGAAAGGGGAGCTGTGGTTTACATTTTTTTCTTGTCGAGTAGATTAATATCACCAGTGCTGTTGATAAAATGATAAACTGACAGCACAAGCACACTCATTATGCATACAATATTGCTGCATGCATAATATATACAGATATACATATTCGATAGATCTGTGCTGTAGCTTGGGATCTGTTTATCGCCAGTCTGCTAACATAAGCAAATTGCACGGTATTCGCCCGTCTTCAAGGGCTTGTTCAATCCGGGTCTTTCCCCATCCACGGTTATCAAATATGGTCTCTGATCTTATTAAAATCAGCTTTTAGCACAGAAAAATATGCCTTCTGTCCACACGAAGAACCAGAAAGATTTATGGCCAGATAGACCGCAGTCACTTACCGAGGGGGAAAGCATGTTTTGTAATATTGAATTTTTGCTGAGGACAGAGTAAATGGGTCAGAGTCAGATCAGTAGTAGGAAAAACAGTGACAGTGGAGAACTGGAGGAATTCTGAGAAGTAGAGGGTATAGAATAGCCAGTGATGCCAGAGCGAACAGTGGTTCTGTATCTACAGTGTGTGAGGTTTCTAAAATGATCAATTGATTGAGTCTGGGGGGGGCAATCCTGTACTTGTTTCCCTTTCATCTGCACATATTGAAGGGTGTTGGAAGCCATCCTGGAATGAGATTAGCATTGATGTATTGCCATTTTCATGTCTTTGGCTTAGTTTGAAGTACATATCAAACACTGACATTTTATCAATGCCCTTGAGTCTATTGCATTTATTTCATTTAAATGCCCCGTACACTCCCATCCGTGTGAAGTAAGTTATATCATGAGGTATGGAGGGAATGTGGAACCCCCCCACCCCCTTTAGAAATGCTTGTTTTGGCCGTGTTGTGTTTGGTGGAGTTTTACCTTTCAGGCAGAATGGTTGTTGGTTGTCCTGTGGTGATATAGGACACCCCTGCCCGGGGCTGTATGCCATGGAGGACCACGGGAACACATTATTCTGCGGGCGGTCAATTCTTTGTGTAGGACCCATGTGTGGCGAATGGTGCTTGAGAGTTGCATTCGCCATGGTGGCGGCAGTGTTGAAATGCCCTCCGTGAGTGTTTGACATTCCGAGTGTAAGATGTGCGCCGAGACACCACTGAGGCGCCGAGGAGTCTGGGAGCTTTGGATGGTGTTGTCCTGGCACACTTGTAGCTGGCTGCGGAATTCTTATTGTTCGCAAGCGACAGACCGCAGTGACGGGTAAATAGGCGATTTGTTAGCGTGGAGCAGTATCTGCCACTCAAAAGCAAGGAGAGAATGAAAAGGTTACAGAAGAAAAAGAAAGATTAACTGCCAAAAGCGATATGATTTTTAAAGAATGTTTTATTGTTTAAATAACCAACGTGTTTTGGCACACAGGCCCCTGTCTGGGAGTCGAACCCAGGCCCCTTAACTGTTGCTGATGAGGCAGGGCTTCTGACAGGAGAGGCGAGTTGAGCTGTGCTTAAAGTGTGTGATTAGGCTATACACATGGACATTATCTATTGATGTGTCTGATTATTTATGCATCAGCGGTTGGCTGAACCAGCCTGATAAATTTATTTTTATTTTTATTTATTTTTTGTACATGGATATTTCCAGGCCATCGCAATTAAAAAGAAAGGAGGTGGGGGCTTACATGATATAATTTATTCATCCTACAACAGCTACAGTAATGCCAGTTTCAAAACAGACACTGTTTCTATGCAAAACTTGACTGCAAGCACTGACAAGCCAAATAAGGTTGATCCAGATAAAGAGACAAGGCTTTTGGAGTGGAGGCAGGGGTGCAGGTGTTTGGAATGGGAGGTAATTGCACGGTTGTTCTGCAGAGCCTTACACGTGCATGCTTATTGGAAGTGAACGGTAAATAAAAGATGGTAGGGATTTTAGGGTTCCCGGTTGTGTGTCTTCAGCCAGCCGGAGGAGATCAACTTCTCGCTCATTTCGGTACCGTTTGGTTAACGTTTCACCCCTCATTTCTCTCAATGCCTTTCTATTCCTTCATTGTTCTGGCACAACTATTCGCCGACTTTAGCCAGAATTTAAATTTGATTTTGGTGCCTGCCCCGGTTCCCCATAACTGCTCTTCTGTTTTTGCTTATTTTACCGTAAAGATGTAACGTAATATCATGTGACTGGGAAAAATGTGGTCTGTGCTGCCCCAATGAAGTCATTTCTCTGCTTTCAAGTCCCCATCAGAATAATAGCTGGGTAATCCCTGGTAGTGGTGTCAGAGACACAATTGCCATCTATTTGTCAAGTAATATTACTGCAAAATAAAACAGGAGCCAGGAATCGATGAGTCACGGCATGGGAAGAGAAACCTGACTAATTTGAACCTGGCACATTTAAGCACTGACTCACCAGGGGAACTGGGTACATCTGCAGCTAGTCAAAGGAGACTAAAGTCAGTAGGTCAGTCCAGGATACGTACTTCACCAGAGGAAGGGGTTGTGGGCTGACAGACAACAGAGTGAGCGTATAGGCAGTGCCAGCGGTATCTGTGTATAATCTATTTCTCTCAAAATGCCCCCCACTCAAGATACAATATGTTTGAAGCCAGACATGATCCAGAAATGTTTGTAGCTGCAGTTCAGATATTCAAAAGTCATAAAGGAACTGGTTGGTCCGCCTGCGACTTGAATTGAATACGTTCAAAACGATTCGTTGTCTTGACTCGGATAGAGTGTGCCTAGAGGACAGGACTTGCAGGTCCGTAAAAAAAGTATGAATCCTGGAACGCAGCTCTTGTGTTTCATGGTGCCTGGGAGTGGGAGAGCGAAGTTTGGTGGTACGGCTGTGGTCGCCACTGCGAGGGCGTCAAGGAGATGCAGGGACAGGTAGGTGTTCCTCAGGTAAGATTGCCTGAGACAGACGTGAATGAGGACCGCATGAGCAGTGGTGGGCTTTAGAGTTTAGAGACGCAAGTTCCCTGTTCCCATTTGTGGGCGTGCTTGTTAGGTGTGGGCTGGACGGGCTGCTTGGCGTACTTACGTCATTCACAGGATTTCATCGACGGCAGCGGGCAGGACGTCACGGCAGCCAACCAACCGCCAGCATCCCTGTTTTTCTCCGTGGGGAATGCAAAGCAACGGAGGGCTGGAGGACGGCAGAGAGAAGCACTTGACCAGTCTGTCTGAGGCAGGTGACAGATGCTTTAAGTCAGCCGGTTGGGAACGCTGATTTTGCTCCATGTATTCTGTGTTTGTGTCCGTGTCTGTCTGCGTGGCTGTCTGGTTTTGGTAGACCCCGGTTTCACCAGCTTGCCCACGTATTCTCCCTTCAGGCCACCGCAGAGGGGAAGGGTTGATCGGCCAATGTGGGGTCTCTCTGGCGGCAGCGCAGAGTTCAGGCAAGGGTCAAATTCACAGGCAGATTTTCTCAGAGAAATTGAAATTTTCCCGCTGGGGTTCTCATCAGCAGGCAATACAGCCTGCCGGTCGGCTGCTAAGGGGTTAATTTGTCTGATGAGGGGTTATAAACGCATTTAATCTTTTTTTTTTTCTCCTGTCAAAATATTGTGCAGCTTAACAGCTGGTAGACAATTAGGAAGACACAATTATCATGAAGTTTCTTAATTACTATTCTGAAATGATGAACTTTATGTAGCAAGTTAAACATATTACACTGACAGTAGTTCCTCTTAGGAACCAGTCCTGTTCCTTGTATGGAGAACGTGTTAATTTATGCACTCATTAGCTTTATAAATTCTGGGTTGAACATGATACCAGTGAAAGTTTCGTTAATTTGAAATTCAACTGCAACGCTGATTTGTTCACATTTTTAACCATTTGCTTCGATTTCTCGCTGCTGTGCCAGGAAAGCACCACAACGGTGACAGCTCTTAAACACACTGCCAAACAGTTTCTGGTAGATATAAAGGGGAGCCGGCTTTGCGTCTGTCCATTATCATCTCAAAACGCGCTTAGTTGCAAGAAACTGTAAGGTTTTTCTTTCGCTTTTTTCAGTTACAGAATAGCAAATTAGCAAAATTGGGCTTCAAATGGTCTTTGATGTTACATTATTTTTCAAATACAAATAATGCATGTATATTCAGAAATTCATGCCTACTTTTTCATTCTGAGAAACAGTTAGGAAGCAGTTTATATAAAAAAAAACTGTTCAGCCTTCAGTAACACAATACACACTTCCTCCACAATTTCATCCTCTAGCTGATTCATTGTCATTGCCATGCATCTCACAGCACCAGAACTGGGATGATTTCAGATTGACGGCATAGAACAGTAAATTGCTGGAAATGAAAAGCCTGCTGTTTGCGATGTCCATCATCTGTCCATCATTTGTCCATCTCTTTCCTTGACATGTCTCTTGTTGGGCATTATAATTTAGATTTGCCGAGTGTACTAATAAAATTCGATTTTTGGGTAAACTTTGACCAATGAGATGACGCTGTCAATTTCGTTTAAATGAATGAATGGACTCCAAATTCAAACTTTTCATTAACTTGTATGCTATTATTTTGATTTAATCAAAAAGAGCAATGACATTTATATCCTCTATACATTTAGTTCCCTATGTGGGTGCAACAGACTGAATGTGAAATGACAGACTTAATTATGTCATGTTTAAAGCATTTCATATTTAATATCTATGAAAGTCAAAGCTTCTCTGGACATTTTTCAATGGGCAATTCTTTGACTGTAGTGGAAAACAGTATTTTCAGGTCATCCAGCTTTCCCAATGTCAAATCTGTCCCTGTATAGACCTCACTTGTGTCCGATCTGTCCCTGTATAGACCTCACTTGTGTCTAATCTGTCCCTGTATAGACCTCACTTGTGTCTAATCTGTGCCTGTATAGACTCACTTGTGTCTAATCTGTTCCTGTATAGACTCACTTGTGTCTAATCTGTCCCTGTATAGACTCACTTGTGTCTAATCTGTTCCTGTATAGACCTCACTTGTATCTAATCTGTTCCTGTATAGGCCTCACTTGTGTCCGATCTGTCCCTGTATAGACCTCACTTGTGTCTAATCTGTTCCTGTATAGACCTCACTTGTATCTAATCTGTTCCTGTATAGGCCTCACTTGTGTCCGATCTGTCCCTGTATAGACCTCACTTGTGTCTAATCTGTCCCTGTATAGACCTCACTTGTGTCTAATCTGTGCCTGTATAGACTCACTTGTGTCTAATCTGTTCCTGTATAGACTCACTTCTGTCCAATCTGTCCCTGTATAGACACACTTGTGTCTAATATGTTCCTGTATAGACTCACTTGTGTCCAATCTGTCCCTGTATAGACTCACTTGTGTCTAATCTGTTCCTGTATAGACCTCTCTTGTGTCCAATCTGTCCCTGTATAGACACACTTGTGTCTAATCTGTTTCTATATAGACCTCACTTGTGTCTAATCTGTCCCTGTATAGACTCACTTGTGTCTAATCTCTCCCTGTATAGACTCACTTGTGTCTAATCTGTCCCTGCAAAGACCTCTCTTGTGTTCAATCTGTCCCTGTATAGACCTCACGTGTGTCTAATGTGTCCCTGCAAAGACCTCTCTTGTGTTCAATCTGTCCCTGTATAGACCTCACTTGTGTCTAATGTGTCCCTGTGTGGACCTCTCTTGATGACGGCAGCACTCTGTTCTGTTCAGCTGCCAAGGGGCGTGGGCAAACTCTCAAAGCATGTGGCATGGTCCTCTGGCTCTGTGCACTACAAAGAGGGCTAATGCCTTGGGGGACCTCGGGCAGGGCTGGCTCGCCTGCGGGAAAGCATTTGTTTGCCGCCATATGTGCCCAGCTTGGAGGCACAACTTCCTGCCATCGACCAGGCAGGTGGAGAGAGGCAGTAGGGCCCGTGGCCACTGTCTGGCAGCCCACACCCCCCCCCCCCCCCCCATCCCCATCTCGTCGGGTGACGGAGTCGTTTCCTGTCCGGAGGGAGCATTACAGAGGCTAAACGGCATCCCCGGGATGGCTGGTGGGAAACGCAAAGCTTCTGGGCTAAAGACATGCACCAATCAAAACCGCTGGATTTCATGAACTGTGGCTTTTGAGATAAACCGAGAAGCGTCATAACAAGCAGCAGAACCCTCCCACGATGCCACTTTTTCGCTTTTTAGACTGCTGCTCGTCCGCCGCCGCAGATTTCCGATTTAACGCTGCAGACAGAAGCCTTACTGATAAAAACATGAACGCTTCTTCAAAGCCTAAGATTCAGACGCATACCCTGGCGTCTGATTTCTGCTTTATCAACCGCTTTGAGTGGCGAAATGACTGCCAACTGGTTGTGTTTCTTTTGTTTCTGCATCTCTGGCTCAACTGAAATCTGGGGCTGCTAGACATGCAGTGATCTTTGGAAAATCAAGGATTAGCATTTTTGAGAGGCTCGTGTCAAACTCAAAAACTGCTGACTGCGAATCCGCTGAGAACTCAACTGAAAGAGTAAACCTGCGCGTTTGCATCAGCACATTTCATTTTTGTGTAATGAGTTGCCTTAATTCATTTCTATACAGAATCGAAAATCTGATGTTTGGTTAAACCGAACTGATTAAAACAGAACAGAGCAGAACAGGTGGAAAGTCCAATACCTCATACCTAAAACATCAAAAACTATCAGGACTGCAGGTTCCCCTGTTTTTACATAACAGAAACACATTTAAAAATTCTAAATTTCGGAGGCTTCACGTCAAAACTTAATTAACTGCTATAGTAATTTGAATAACAAAAAGAACGCAGGACCACCCAACAGACACACTTTGCAGCACTCACTGCGGTGAAATTAAAGGTGGTACACCACAGATTAAAAACTAACGAATAAAGAACCAACAACAAGAAGCTTTCTGACGCTTCAAACGGAGCAGGATGAGGTTCCACAAAACAAACACAATCCACATCATGGTTTAAAACAGCCCACAGTGCAGAATCTACACATCACGCAACCATTTTGCTCATGTCGCTACCCTAGCTGGCTTACCCAGCATGCTCCGATGCTGCATTCCTTTTAAAGTGATTGTATCAGCCGGTGAACTCAAGCCCAGCTGCCTTGTGGGTGCGAATATCATGGATGTCATTACACCACCTAAGGTCACCCAGGTTTTAGGCAGGCCACAATGACTAGCCCATGACACACTATGAACTAAAAACCAAAACCTCTCATTTCAGGCTGTCACCTTCTTCATCCTTCCATGTCTCAAAACGGAGGCCCTTGTACAGTTTTCTCGGGACTTTCTCAGTTTCCTCCGGAATGTGACCGTATCTGCCACAGTTCACCTGGTTTTTCAAACCCTCAGCTTCAAATTTAAATTTAAAATTCCCCCCCTTTGTGTTTCGCGACTCGACTTAATGGTGTCAGCAAAAGCTAATTCAAATTTTTGTGACTTGATAAATTTAGCCGGAGCATAGGTTATGACATGGCTAACATACGTTGTTCAGTAGATCCATCCGAATGGATACATCTTGGCCTTTGTGTGGAGCGTGGTCCAAAACGCCCACTCTGACCCGGTCTGAATCTTTAAATCAGTGGGCAAAACGCCCACTCTGACCCTGTGCCAATCTTTAAATCAGCAGCAGGGTAATAGCCTTCATCAAAGTGCAACTTAAACATAGCTAGTGTCAGAATGGATCAAAGTGTGTTGCCCATATCTATTAAACCTCTGGATACTTTGACAACCGTTGTAATAAGTTCTGCCTTTTTTCGGTGTAGCTCTGGTGCATTCAGCCATCAGGAAGTGTACCCCCCTTCAAAATCAAATGAAATAACTATGTTTTCGTTTAAGTTTGTTTTCTCATTTTCTTAAAGAGGAGGAGAATTGAAAAAAAGGATAGTCAGAGAAGCGGGTGACGAGGACACACAACAATTAACTCAGGATGAGGTGAGAAAGTTTTCCTTAATTATTCATCATTATTACTCTGGGTAAGTGACTCTGGGTAAGAGATTTGCTATATTGCTAAAACGTAATTAACTGTGCAAATGAAAATCCAATTAAGTTGTTGTATGTTTATGTAATGTAATAATAACTTTACAAATGCGAAATGATATAAGGTAGTTAACTATCAATCAAGAGGATTGTGAAAATACAGCAGCAGCTTTGTGATAACTATACCTGCCCTCGACATAACCGGCTTGTTGGGTTTGGGTTTATCAACAGAGTGAATGAGTAATTGACCCGATCCACTGGCCAACGTGCCTGACCCACGCAGCTGGAAACTTATCGTAGCACGGATCCTGCCTGCTCCTCTGTGTTGTGATGGAGGACAAATTCGGCCATATTGTTCTGGTGAAATACGTTTCGTTTTTTTGTTTTTTGTTTTGTGTGAGTGTAATATCTTTAGTTTACTCCATCTTCAGTTTCCTCCAAATTCGATTGTCTGGTTGACGTATCTGCATGATTTTGTATAATTTAAAGTAACACACAGTCGTATTGTAAAGTAGCAGGGTTCTAATTTCCCCACCGATCCTAATCTATGGTTCCTTTGGATTTGACAGTAAATCTCAGGTTGACTGGTTGCATGGATTGTTTGGTGTCATTTTGTTAATATTTAAGGATATTTAAAGATAATTGGAGTTTCAATATCCCTACTATGGAACAATTATCTTGAGACGGCATATGGGAGCTGTAATTGTTGGATTTTGGGCATCGTTTCTGGCGTAACACGTGAGAACCTTAACAGGGATTAAACCCAAATTGTGAGTTTCTGTGGGCATTATTTTCTTCTTAGTTAGTTGCTGATTTAAACAGCGCCCTGCGTTGCTTACCGAAAACTGGGGGCTGTTACTCATCCATTCCCTTTGGTCTTCATGCCAGATGCCTGTCAGTGCCCTGCTCTCATTAGCAGAATTACAGAGATCAAAAACAGCAGCTTATGAGCAGAAGAAAGAGAATCTGTTCTGAGAGGGGCTGGGTAAATGCATCACTGTACGACTAGCACAGACTATGAGAGGGAGATGTCCATTATTCACAAAAAAAAAAAAAAACCATTTCTGATGGTCCAGCCTGCCTGTTCCATTTCAGACTCTGTCGTTTCACCGTGTTTTTATGGGTATCACCGTTTTGACACATTCCATTGGAGTTCATCAATTTGTGCAAAATGAATCTGACTGGCTGACCTGGAAGTGATATACACATTCTGCCTGCACAAGATAAGAAAAAGGTGCCAACATAAATTGTGTCTGCACAAATGTTTTAGTGGTGCAAATCTAAGGAAACCTTTCAACTGCACTTAACAGACCCCTTTTCAAAACAACCAATACAATACAATATTGTTAGTGGTAAGAACGTTCTTTTGTGCAAGACCTGGTACATTTTAGAATACAACTTTCTGTTTAGAAACACGTATTATATTCTTCTTGCTGTAAATGTAGCATGTTTAAACATGTTATCTTAGGCTAGGCAGCCTGGGGCATCATAGAACCAAAGAATGGGAATTATTGAATTAATCTAACTGGCGGACTTGACAAGATTCTATCCAAAAAATATATATCCAAAAATACAAAATATTACTAAAATACGATTAGCTAAAAGACTTACTTAAAATAAACAAATACACAGATTATTTCAGTATTTGCCCGGGGATTACATACACATACAGCAACTCAAAAAAAAAAGGGTGTCAACTGGAACTGTCCTCGTGTTGCACACATCAGCGTCATCAAACACCGTAGATCTCTACCCACGGCGCGCTTGCGTCCTTCTGCACAACGCTCTCACGAGAATCACACTGAGCAATCCCATGGAGACGCAGGCTCTGTGTCCACAGAATGGAGCCGGTTGAAAGAGACGACGCACCGACGGGATGAAATGTCTGGGAGAGACAAGGGAGGCTGGCACATCAGGCGCTCTGATAATCTTCCCATTTCACAAAGGAGACATCTGCTCGATGTATGGGAACAGTATGGGAAGATATACTTTGAGAATATCTTCAGTTGTTAGTTAAGGATACAAAGCCCCTTTCAACATGAGAGACACTTCCATTGTCTCTGAACCGAGCAAGACAATTTCTGCATTTCATACAAGCTTCTCGTTAACTATAAAAAGTAATGCCAAAGCTAAGGATTACGCAGTAAAATAGCTAGGAATACTAGCCCGTAATAAATTATTTTTCTTTTAAAAATAATTTATAGATCATGTGGTTTTATAGTCTATGTTGCCTGACCATTTTTTCATTCCAAAATGAATCCTCGTTCATTTCATGGGTGGCAGAATTTATTTGAGAACAACAATGGTGGTCAACCTCAATGTATTTCTGTAACAGTTTAGCTTGACATTGACTGAAATGTTGTTCACTGTAATGCGGTAATACTTGTTGCTATTCATTAAACAAACGTGCAATTTATACTCTCTTAAACATTAAACATGTCGCTAGAATGTGCCCGCAGGGACTAACTGCTGACTTAGAAGTGCCTGTGTATTTCTGTGTGCGTCTTTGATTACGCGCAAGTGTTATTCAGTGTGTGTGTTTGCAGTAGCAGAAAGGGAAGAACAGCAGTAGATCCATAGTTCTACTGACTGTGTGAATGCCCCAGGCGGGCTTCCCCACAATCCATCAGCTAATTACTTTAAAACTCTTCTCTCCTCCCCCTTTTTTTTTTTATTTGGCACATTACAGAGTTCACAGACCCCTGAGACACGACAAGCCCCGCAGACAAAAAAAAAAATACAACAACGGCTGAGATTTCCAATGTGTTGCATTAACTAGATTTATTTGGGAGACATTAGAGCTGAGTGGATTTGAGAAGGAACAAGGCGGAGAGTTCATTACAAGGAGAAGGAGGAGATGCATGTTTTGTCTCTGAGGAGCTTAGGGGAGGCTGGTCGTCTATTTCCTCACGTGTGGGGTGACAGCATCGGGTCAGAACATCTCACAGCTGCAGTCGAACCAGTAATTAAGTCATGACTGGGTTTTAGGGACCTAATTGATGATATGGTTGGGATGAGGTAAGTTTTCTAGCTAATTACTTTTCATGGTGGTTTTCAGTTGGAGAGGTCAAATTGCTCCAAAGAACAGCTCTGTGGAAAGACAGTCTACAATAAAATCAATTGATTGATGACTAAATAATTGTGAACATCAAAGTAAGAATGGAAGGATGGAAGGTATTGGGTGCCTTGAAGGGTCAATTAAAATGGAGTGTCCATTAAATTAAAGTGTGTTTCCTTGGATGCGCCTTGACAGCTCAGGTCATTCTGTGAAGCAAAGTGAAGACAAAACAGTGTAGGGAAACTTGTGAAATCTACAGTTAATTTAGGTCATTCTAATTATCCCATTATTTATTCCTGGGTTTAAGTTGGGGTTGTACCCATTATGAGTAGACAGAAGTCATCTTTACACTGAGAAGATATGGACCTTATAATTCTGTGAAAAGATGACAAGCCATCCTAAAATAAGGTGCCCTGAACCACCTCAGTATAAATTAAAAGGTGTTGATGTGCTGTCTTATCTTCTGGAAGATTACAGTTAAATGTCATGGCAACCATTGTGCGTTGTGTTTATATTCCATCAGCACCTTACCCCAGCCAGCAGCAGTGGGAAATTTAACAGCAAGCTATAGCAATTAGCAGACTTTTCAACTTTATTCTGCCTCTGATTTGCAACAGAAAACACTACTAGGTGTTTTGAATTTCTACAAGTTTAATCAGAATTGTAAACAGGCCTATTATAAAGGCAGCATCTTGAAACGGTAAAGTTGGGACACAACACAGCTGCCAGTAACCCCAGTAAAAGTTAAGTTACGCAAATGGGAGTTGGGATTCTCACAAAGTAGCTTTAAAATACTTTAAAATAATTATTTCTTATTCCACAACAATCTTTCTCATTCGCAATGCAAATATATTATGTCTATGGAAAACAGGACAGAAGAAGACAGGAAAAATTCAAAGTATATAAGAAAAACAGGAGAGACATTTCTTATGTTTTGGGCCTTGATGAAAGAGCTTAATAAGGTCGGGACCCAGGACTCAGGACTCAGGACTCAGGAGTGGGGAAGTTGGAGAGGATAAGGAGAACCAACCACTGGTATTCTCCACCAATAGCGGGAGGGACAACACTGTGGTCAGTCCCTATATGAATTTTTCTTTCGGTTACATTGCACATACCTGTGAAACTAAATTAACTGTATTACCTGTATATAACACTTACCTTGTGTCCTGCCCGGTTTTGGCTGCTGGTAAACCCAAACCGTCAGGCAGCAGCATCGTCTCCCCCGATATACAAACATAAAGGAATCCTGAAAAGGGACAATAAAAGGAAAAGCACCAGCATTTACCCATGGATTCCTCAGTTCATCCCGAATCACGAGAAAGCAGGATGAAGCTAGACAAATCGCTCGATTTTATTTGACGGGTATCTGAGCAACGGCGTGAACAATGGATTCACAATCCCTGGAGAATATGACTGACTCCATTGCAATCTTTATTTCTCTTTTTCTGGAGAAAGGTGTTAGAAGTACTTAAAGTTAAAAGTGCAGAAGGAATTAATTGGGCCGAGTAGTGGATGCAGCAGCATCTTTGTTTGCGGCGGACGCTTTGAGTTGCAACAAAGGAAAAAAAAACAGTACTAAACTGAACAACATTTTGCTCTTTCAGATTTCTAAGAAACAGGTAATGTCTAGGTTGTTCCTGCTATTAGAAAATACATACAAGGGTGACTGGGAAAGTAAATGCAACACTAAGCTAAGTAAAGTAGAACAGGAGAGTCATGAGAAACTTTCATATTTTTGAAACAATGTTATGCATGTGGACTTTCACCAGTAAAAAAAACTTGGGCTGAGCACAATGACTAATCAATGTCTAATATTTAACAAAATGCTTGACACACAGCCTTGCAAACAGACCCCAACATGTTATTCATGTCAAACTCTAATTAAAATAAAAACTAAAAAAAACTAAAACTAAACAAGAATGGTCGATGTGTAGTTGGTGGCACAGGGGCTGAAAACCCAGTAGACAGTGGGTTAAAATCTCAGAGAAGTGCTTTTGTAAGCCTGAGTAAGGGACAAAGCCATAATTGCTTTCGTAAATATTGAGCTGTTTAAACAGATGTGTGAGAAATTGCGTGCTATTCAGGGATCTCTGGATATGGGCGCCCGCTAATACAGAGACTTATTCACAAAACACAAAGGCGGTTCAGCTGATACGCAGAGAAGCTAATAACAGGACATTTAAAATCTGTCATCCATCAATCTTTGTCTTCCACACCTTCCTTCCTCTACGTCTTCTGCATCCAGTTAATTCTGCCAAGTGAAGGGTTTTTTTATTATTTTTCTTTTTTTTCCCTACCTAACTGATCACATCGAGTTAATGCAAAAGCTTTTCCAGCCCAGTTACTGCAGATTTCTCCATTGACATCCAAACTGAGCTTGCTTGGAAGTATTCCCCCATCACAGCAGAGCATGGAGGTGACAAAAATGCAGCTCAGCAAATATCTTCAAACGATTACGAAATGGGAAAGAACAGCAAAGCGGGATGCAGAATGCACCGCTTCGTCTGTTTCGGTAATTGTTTATTTAATGCCTTAAGTTCCTTTGTCGTGGTCAAGCACAATTTGTAAGTAAATAATGAATGAAATAATCAATAAAATGAAATTGTAATAAAACATTCTTCAAAATGCTTCCCCCTCCAAAGGAAGAAATGGAACAGGATTAATTCTTGTTGCCACAAAGTCCATGATTCTTATCAGAAAGGCAAGCATATTTTTCTCCCCTCTGATAAACACATATTGCTATTTTATTTGTGTTTATCTGTTTATTTTACTTGTGAGCAGTGTGCAAAATATTACTCATTACTCCTAACAACACCAGGACAGTCTAAGATGAATTAATAAAGCATATCGGGATACAACAGATTTGCAGAGACACACAATCTAAACATTAACTATTCAAAAACTTTGCCAGAACCAATGTTAAGTGTTACTAATGTTAAATATGTATCTAACACATGCATAATAATGCAGCTGTAAAATGTCATTCATGAAGAAGCATTGTGCAGCCAATTTACAATTTGATTATTGACTTTATTAGAAGAAACTACATAGAAAAGAAAATCCAGTGACAAGATTATTTTTGCTTACTTGTGAGCAGATGCTATTTCATATAAAACTTATATGCATATAAATACTTTTTAAATATTGGCAGCTTTTTACAAGATATCCAGCTGTCTACCTTCAGAACAGATCTTAACAGAGAATCTGCTCTGCGAGTCCTAGCTGCTGAATTGTTAGTATGTTTTTTATTTCAATACTTAGGGCCTTTGCCGATTGTCCAGATTCACCCCCCTTTCCGCACATCTTCTCACAGATACGACTGAAACTCCTGCAGACTGAAGTTTGGTGCATGACACCATACAGCATTCTTCTCCAAACTTAGCGAACTTAGCGAACTTAGCACAGTGTCCTATTAGCCTCATTCTACTCTCTGTCTGCACCTCTTGCACTTTGCCGGAGACTGCAGGAAACGGACCACAGTAACGCGTCTCAGACATTGAAACGGACCACAGTAACGCGTCTCAGACATTGAAACGGACCACAGTAACGTGTTTCAGACATTGAAACGGACCACAGTAACGCGTCTCAGCCATTGAAGCGGACCACAGTAACGCGTCTCAGACATTGAAACGGACCACAGTAACGCGTCTCAGAGTAATGTCTGTCGGCCTATCGCGGGTACGGAATCTGAAAGCACACGTGGCGGTGCGGCCAGAGCAGCTAAGCGGAGCGATGTCAGCACAGCCCATTAACATCCCGCAGAACGTGGGCTCCCCTGGCCCTGGCGCAGAGTAAACACCGGCTGTGCGGGGAGAGGTGCATGCCGGTGAGAGAAGCGGGGAGCCGGGGGTTGTTTCTGCCATTATCCCCGCAGCTTCTGACGGCGGGCCTGGAGAATAATCAAGGACTTGACTGAGAAGCAGGAGCAATGAGCTTCCACAAACGAGGACAAGACTTCTGGGTGTGTGCGACTCCCTTGGCCGCCAAGATGTGGCTGGTTTTACAAAAAAACAAACAAAAACAACAACAACAACAACAAAAGACTTAACATGGCTTTGGGAAAAGACAACACTGAAACACAAATAAAACAACAGCAGAACACAGAGAATGTCTCCACCTCGCTTGTCCAACGACGGTGCCGCATGCCGGAAATTTCCATTTGTGTCAGTGCTCTCCGGTTCCAGCTTTTTTTATTTCCCCACTAAAGACAGAAAATGCTGCTGTTTTGCTCCCAGTACTTACAAAGCATTACTCGCAGGTCCCAAATGAGGCCACGGGATAAATAATTGAGTGGCTCATGCCTGCTGCAAGCAACTGGTTAAAGAACTGACATAGCTGAAACTAGCTACCCAGCTCATGAGCAGGGCGGCAATGTAGAAAACAAAGTGAATAGTCAGTCTGCTTCCAAAACAAAATATTGGTGTGCACTAAATGGTTTCCTACAAAAAGGACAATTTTTACTTTACTTTGTAATGTCTGGTTTCACTGCAGTCTGATGAAGAATCATTAAACAATCTTTCTGCCTTTCAACATTATCCAGAAGCTACCATTACTGAAAGCCCCGCAAGTCAGAATACACACACAGAATGATTTCTGCTTCGTAACAGCGATATTTATCGTACTTATTTTCTCATTACTGTTGTTGAACCAACCATCCCCACCAACAGAAAATTTATTTAGAGAAGTTTGAATATGAAAATGAATACATGCAAACAACGCATAAAAAGACACACCCAACTCAACCCTGCCAGTCAAAGTAATAATCCAAAGCAAGTTTGAACAGTAGTGGCAACGTAGGAGAAGAGACTGTGTTGTAGGGCCAATGTTTACAGCATCAATAGGCATGGCAAGCATCATAGTGCATTTAAATGTAGTGACATCCGTGTCATTCGTACAATGCATAACAACACTATCATTACATGTGAGTAAACATGCGTTAACGCATTAACTACCAATACACCACATTTAGAGAAACTTCATCTAAAGCATAACCAAAATTGCAGTTCCATCTATTGCGTGCTGTTTTTTTTGTGTCGAATGTGTGTTAAAACGAAGCAAAGCCCACTAAATTATGAATTACAGAGGCGATTCCCGGTTTAACCAATCGGGAAAGGGGAACGACGGCCAGCTCTGAGTCAAGAGTTGAATAAAATAGAAAGATGACATACTCTTTCTCGTATGTAATGCAATGAATGTGGACATCCTGAGCTGTATCAATCCATATGATAGTATATTAACTCTGAACACACGAGTAGTTTATTCCACCACTGTGAAGGAAGAAGGAAACCGCTTGTGTTATAGTGGGACATGAGCTAAATCAATTTTCTGAATCAGTGACGCATACTGATTGTCAATGGACTGTCAATGGAGTTATATATATATATATATATATATATATATTTTATTTCCTTACTGCAACTATATAAGATACTATTCTAAAACGAACACTCTACACGAATCCAAAAAATCCAATTACCAATTACCACTAGAATTTCCCCAATCTGGCAACACTATAATTAAATTTCCTTTTCATAAAAGCGTTAAATAAAATTCAGTTTGGGGCCTGCTAATGCATTACACTTCTGTTGCTCAGCAGACACTTTTATCCAAAGCGACTTACGGAGCTTACATTTCTACATTCATCCATTTATCCATTTATACAGCTGGATATTTTACTGAAGCAATTCAGGTTAAATACCTTGCTCAAGGTACCCTACACCACCAGCTGCCCCTAATAGTATACTATAGCAGTATATATCCGGAACAATGACAAGAAACACACAAGTAATCCAAAAACAAAATCAATGTGAAAATAACTACAAACCAGTTTTAAAATGAAAGGGTAAATTTTTGTGACAAATGTATGTTTTTAGTGGAAGGTGAGACCATTGAAAAAGGATGGGAGCCATCACAGAATATGTCTATGTGATATGTCCATGAGTGTGTAATATTATGGCTATTTTATTTTATTTTTTCTTTGAATTACAAATGAATAAATAAATGTGCTCACATTTACCCGTTTCCTGTGGGTTAATGTTGGAATAAAAAAAAAACCTTTAAAAAAAGTCCACGATGTGTCCTGGCACAGAGACTTGGCTGCTAGGGACAACAGGTATTGAACCATGAAAGGTTGCAGTGACAAATGCTCAAATGTTCTTTTCATTAAGCTAATTGTCATGACCAAAGATTTACCGGTCACTTTTAATACTTCCTTTTTTCTGGGCTGGCCACAATTGAAATATTGCTCAAAGAAAAAAAACCCAGCGCAAACCCATCCAAGGTAAATTTAAATAGGTGGTACAGCTGGCACAGACACGACCTTGATCTAATGCACCGGAGAGCAGCTCAAATAGCAGCTCTGCGCTCAGGTGCACGCAATTAAGACTTGTCTGTGTTTGTGCGTGTCGTTTTAATTTGTGCCACTTTAAATCCAAAGCAAACGCACCACACTTTGTTCCCCTACACATTTGAGCCGTTGATCCAGGAGGGAGTCATCTATGCGACGTCTGCAGGAGAGACGGCGCATTAGCAGAGCAAAGGCAGACTCCTCCCCCACTCCCACTGGTGTAAGAGCTGATGAGTCGGGATGCTAAGGGGCTGTGGAGAGGGGAACGCCAAAAGTGTGTGACGGTAGACACAGTCAAGCGGAGGAGAGAAGAACGGCCGGTTACAGAAAACCTTTCCCGAAAAAGGATAAACAATGGCGCACAGTGAAATGCAAGGAGGTTTCTCTGCTGATAATCAGGGAAATTAGCAAGTCATTAGCCTGTGTCCACAAGCCCTAGCTTGAAAGAAGTGCAATAGGGCTCTTTGTTCTGAAAAAGCACTGAAGCAAGTGCTTGGAGGGGCAGAGCACAATTTGTGGTCCTGTTTTGTGTTATGGTGGGAGGCGTATCTGGGTCTCCTACAATTACCAATTACTGAATATGCCCTATATCCATTAACTCAACTCAAACACGAATAACACATACCGCATAGATCAGTCTTGCGCCTGACCAGAGTAGTAGTTGTAGTGATGGTGGGGTGTGTGTGTGTGTGTGTGTGTGTGTGTGTGTGTGTGTGTGTGTGTGTGTGTGTGTGTGGTGGCTGGGCCTAGGCTAGAAAATAATGAATATTCATTGAAAAGGTCCAAATTTCACAGACTGGAGATGTAACATCACAGCATTGCTAATCATCCCTAATCCCTAATTAATTTATCCAATCATTTTCTGAACATTAAAACCAACTAAATCTTTTTCATCTCCCCTTGCCTCTCCCTTGAGAAGTTACAGGCATTCTCCAGATGGTCATGGAAGTGCTCGATCACACTGGGAGATGAGGTAAGGGCTGCTCTAGTCTTTGAGGGTCGAAAAAAAAAAGCCACGTTGCAATAGCCCATGTGATGTCATCACCATCACACCCCTGGTCACAAACTCCTTTACAATCCCCGAATACCTACTATAGGACGCTTCTTGCTCCAAAATACATTTTTCAAAGATCTCTCCCAGTAATGTCTGGATATCTCGAATCAGCCGCACACAAGGCGAAGGACGTAGTGGTCTGTGTCTGTGAGGCATGGACACCAACAGTGGACACCTGTCTTCGCTGCACAGATCTCTGTGTGCCTTAGCCTTCGCCATCAATTATCGGAGCACCTCGCATTACCTTCCTCTTCACCTTGGACCGTTGTCTCTTTAACGGCGGACGCTGTAGACGGATTGATGTGTACAGAACCCCACTGCTGATGGTGTCGCAGAGTTCCCTGCTGACAAGTTAATCCTGCTGTCTCAGGAACAAATTACCCATTAATAATAAAAACGAGTCACGAATAGCAAATTTTTTTTTAAAACAATTAAAAAATTAAAAAACTGCATAGCCCACGCAAGTTTAAGTTTCATTAAATGTCCTTTATATTCGAAAAGGATTCTCAAAATGGGTTCCGATCGTTATTGGAGATTTGTTTTAAGAATGTTCTTTATTTTAGCCTGAATAATAACATCGAGGTGAATGTAGATGTATTCTGAGGGGGAAAAAAGTAATAAATAGAAAGCTGCAGACAGGTAGAACACAGCAGCAGTGTCAAAGTAGCCCAGACTTGGTTGGGTGAAATCGGGTGAAATTGGGTGAAAAGTTTTCTCTTAGCTTATCGCTAACCAGCGTCTCCAATCCGCAAGGTTTCTCTAAGCTTTTCGATAACCAGCGTCTCCAGTCCGCAAGGTTTCTCTTGGCTTGTCGCTAACCAGCGTCTCCAATCGGCAAGGTTTCTCTTGGCTTGTCGCTAACCAGCGT
>JAOYSI010068385.1:0-22606 GCA_025775065.1 Hiodon alosoides
ATCAATCAATTTTATTTTTATACAGCGCTTTTTACATGTTGCCATGTCACAAAGACGCTTTACATAGAAAAAGATACTGCAATAATATATTTTATTTATATAGCACTTTGCATCTTACTGTCTCAAACTGTTGTACATAAAAGCTGCAAACAACACTAATACATAAAAAAAAAAAAAAAAAAATATGCAGACCAAAGAGTAAACTTACATTTAAAGCAGAGGTGTAATGTCTATAGGATGGGCATTCCAAAAATGAGAGCCAACAGCAATTGGACGTTATAAAGCCCAACTTATAATTAATGATTTCCTTACCCCTAAATAAGCACCCATGTGCATAATGCAATACAAGTAATAATGACAAATATATTTTCGCTCATAGGACCTGCCCTTTTAGGTTCCATACTGCTGATATAGTGCCCTCCATATTTATTTAAACCCTTGTTAAATGTAGCCAAAGACATTATTCAAAAAAAGGAAAAAATGTAGGACAATTTTGCTTGGATTAATGGGTAAATGCTGCTTAAAATGTATGTTGTCTTGAAATGATATAACGTTGCTGGTTCCTGTGGGTTATAAAAAGAAGGTAAAAGTAAAAAAAAAAAAAAAAAACAGTTACATCAATAACTGTACAGACAAAGAGTTGCTGATGTTCACAAATTAGGTGGAAAAAAAAATTTCACAAAAAGCTAAATCTACCAGCTTTCACTGTCCATCATAAAGAAGTTGCTACCTTGCCAGGTTGTAACATCTCCGCCACGCACTCCCCCAGTCACCCCCCAATTTAGCTGAGAAGATCTGATTCTCCCTAGTGCTAGAACCTTGGACATTCCTCAACACCATGAGCACTGACACTCTGTTCCCATTCGTCCAGCACTCCCCAGACATGTTTCCTGATCACCATTTATACCCCTCTCTCCCTTCATTCTGTGTGAAGTCTTGTTTGTGGTTAATTCACTTGCAGTTGTTTTCTAGCTCCTGACTCCATGTGTTCTGGACAACCTTTTGATCCCTCCAATGCTGATTTATGTTTTGCCTGTTCTTGTACTGTTCCCATGTTACTGATTCTTGTTTACCCCTTTTACACTGATTTCTGGATTTGCCCCTGTTTTAGATATTGATGCAGTGCGCCTGACTTCAGCCTATATTGACCACGATTCCTGCTCAGCACACCTTGTTCTTGTTCGCCTTGCCAAATAAAAGTCCTCCACCATTCAGTTTGGTTCAGTCTCATTGTTACACAGGTAGAGAAAGTATTCTAGAACTGGTTCCTTTGTTATAAAGGATGGAACAATTCATTCAAGATTTACCAGGACATTTTGGCCAAAAATCTTGTGAACTCTCCTGGGAGGCTCAATATGTTAATTTTAAACCCAGCATGCATTGAAATCTACAACGAAATTGAACATAAAATCAATGTTCTTGATATTGGATTAATCCAATATTTGTGGTTTGAACTCAGGTCAAAGCAGGTCACAAAAGAAAACCAAAAATTTGGTGGAGGTGGAAAAATTGTCAATGATGGAATGGTCAAAAATCCGCAAGGAAAATATTACAAGCAGAGTCTTCAGAGTGATTTTTTAAAAAGCTGAATATATAAAGTCGGAGGTGAATAGTTTAATTGTCTTCACCATTCTGTGGAAAACAACATTGTTTAGCTCTTTTTTTTTTGTTAGAATGAAAGCTCAATTTATCTGAGCTAAAATATGATATTCCAAAATATTTTCTTTCTATTTTTGGTCACATTTTACGAGAGTATCAATCAATATGGTGAAATATCCATCTGAATAAATGTGTAAAGTATAAAATCCTGAATGAAGACGTCAGCTAAACAACAAAATAAAAATAACTGCCTGTGTGGGCATTGATTGGTGACTTGGAGGAGCTCAGACATGTGGAAAGGATCTAAGATGCAATGATAACTCCAATTACCAATGCTTAAAAGAAAAGCACAAGGTTTACTGAATATAATCTATTCAGTTAATATGCCACCCAGTAGGCACACATGCACAATGACCACAAAGTTGAACTTTAATGGACTTGTGACGAAGTGGTCAATGTGGGATGTGCATATTACTGTTTGTTTATGTTTTGTGAAATAATCATTGATCCTGCTTTTGAATCTACAAGGATCTCTTTAGATCCCATAGCATCATCACTGCTATAAGGTACCAAAGCACGCGGAACAGAGGTTAAGGGTCAGTCTTATTCCAAAAATTTAAATTTTTAAAAGTTTCAATCTTGTATTCTTTCAGCAGATTTCCAAGGGCTGGTGCCTGGCCCTGCAGCATCACCTTGAACCGAGCTGGGAATTAAAAACAAGGGCATAACCACACGGAGGGGGCTCAGGACCGCTTACCTTCCCCATTTCCTGCTCAGCTAATTAACATCCCTTAACTGCTGCTGTTCCAAGGCTTCGGTCTCACACCTCTCAGTTGGTCTCAGTTGGTGAGGGGAGTTGATGAGGTAGCTTACTTAGTAGCTACAAAACTTGGTTACAGGATATTAGAGGAGTCAGTGATACAGCATGAACTTGGTAAATCTGACCACTGAGAGAGGACAGAGGTTCCAATGTCTGTAGACCATCTCATTTACATGTGTTCAAAAACAAATTGTCCAACCTATAAACTAAAGGAAGATGGGCCACGTATTGCCCACTAATTATTAAATCATTATCTTGCTTTACTTGGGATGGGACCACCAAATAACTTATTTTTGGGTATGTGAGTGCATGTGTGTTTGTGGGGTGTTGGTAATGATGAAATTGGGTTAATATGTTAAATTATGTAGTACTAACTCCAGATAGGAGTTAGATAGAGTCAGAATCATCTGGGACATAAGTTTTTGGGTGTATAATGTGATTCAATTATTAAATATATTTTTTCAAATCTTCAGATATGGGGAACCAGAAACAAATAATCCACGAGCTGTTCAGCTGAGGCAGTCACTTGGAATGTGAGACTCCTGAGATTCCTTTCCTCCTTTTCTGACTCCTCTCTTCACCTCTCCGCCGTGTCCCCTCCCCCTACTGAGTGATGCATGGTACTGTCACACTTAACGGACATCCAGCAGAGCGGGGGGAGGATAGAGGGCAGAAGCATGAAAGTTGAGAGTCTGATCTGCTTAGAGAAAGACCAAAGTGAAAAGCCCCTCCTCAGCTAAAGTCTTGTCTAAAGCCATTCATGTGGCTTGAACTGGGTGATTACGATGCATACATTGAGTTTAACAATCCGTCAATCATGCCTTCTATCCATTCAATTTTATAACAGATGTAAAACTGAAAATAAGAGTAAGGGGAAAAAATCTAAGTAAACAATGGAAGCAGGTATAAAAAGTAAACCCTCTAACTAATTTTGCAAAGGATCCAATGATCCAATGATAAAGTAAATAGCTGTATCAAATTTAGTAAGTGCAGACCTGGGATTGTTCATTGTTTATTAGACATCATTTTGGACGATTCTTCCATGCCTTTCGCTGGCGGTAGAACGAACGTGAATCGAGGAGACAGGGAGACATGTGCACCAGGATGACTGTTACACACCATCAGGAGGAACCTTTAGCCAAGGCTGATGAAGAAGGACCACTCACAGCCAAGTGTGGCCAAGGTATTCCCACAGCTCTGGGGAAAAATGTAGCATGATTTTCATTTAAGTTTTTTTTGTATCATAAGTCAAATGTTAAAAAAAGAATAAGATTCAAAAATGTATTTTATATGTTTTATACGTATGTAAATATAATTGCTTGCTATTTATATTAATTAAGTGCTATCATAATGTAAATCAATTCATATTTATAAATACCAAATTGATAGAAAACAATAACGGGAATTCAAAATGTGAATTAGAACCCAGAACTTCTACTAGGGCCTGCTGTGTTGTGGTGGATAAGATGCCAGAGAGAAGGTGTGCAGGTCCTGGCATGGCTGTTATACCCTTGAGCAAGTACTTCATCAATTGCCTCTGCAAATGTCCAGCTGACGAATACTCATAAAATTTTAAACTGTATATATTTCCTGGGATAATAGCGTCAGCTATCAAAATAACCAACTGCTCCTGGTAGTTCATTCCACCACTGAGTCGCCAGGGCAGGGAGATATTGTGCCCGTAATGTGTGTTTCTGTAGACAAGGAGCTAGTGAAGAAGATTTGTAGGGCTCTGAAATTGGATTGGAGAATAAGTTTTCCATAAAATCTCAAATGTATATTAAATAATGCTACAGTTTACTTTTTCACTGCAATGAGTTCACTTTAAAAAATTCATTGAGCACAATTTGCAGGCTGATTTCAAATCAATTTTCTTATTTACGAGATAGATTATTTTCTTCAATAAAATGTATAGGTCTTCAGTATCTGATACATTTCCCTTTTAAATAAATGATGAAATCCTTGTTTTAAATATTTAATATTTTTTAATTCTGGTAATTTAAAACATTAAAATATTAACGTGCTTACCTTCATTGCTCAATTCATAAAGAAGCTCATGAAGCATACCTTGGAAAGACAGCAAAAGATGATGCTGGTCTAAAACCAAGGCGTTACATCAGATCATTCTTCGACAATACTAGCCAATCAAATGTTTTAATGCATGTGTTTGTTACATACTCACTGGATGATTGCACTCACAGGGTTTCATAAAACTAATGGAAAAATGTACACCACTGACTTGAAAAATTGAAATGAGAAAATCATTAAATTGACAGCATGCACTCAAAGCTTAACCCATTGTTATTTCAAGATGTGTTTAGAGCAGGAAGTTGTACTCGTGACTGACATTGCTTGAAAGCTCAGCAGTGCGAAGCGGTGGATATAGAGCTGAGCTTGGTACGTGCATACATCCTACTTTGTTGTTAATCCAATATCTCAAGAATGACGGAATTTGAATGATTTTGTTGAGAAGTGGCACAAAGATTTCTGGGAGACATACAAGCTATTTCAGTTTGATCAGCAAGTGAAGGTCTAGCTTCTTGGTTTTTCCCCATTTCCAACCATATCTTTTACTAATCCATTCAGTAGTAAAATTTACAGATGGCACCATTTAACATTAGTATGTAGTTGTCCATGCCTCATAGACATGATAAGTTATCATAAATTTCTTGTCTTAAATGTCTTAAATTTCTATTGAGTTATTATAGTAATTTCACAGATCTGAGAACAAACAGCACTCCATTTTATGTTTGTTCATTTAACACGTAGCCATAACTTTTATTTATCATGTATTAATAAACCTCGCATAAGATGCGGATGGTGGATTTCAGATGAATTTACTTTATTGCTTTATTTCTTCCATCACCATCAATGCCAGCTTTGCACAATACATACATACATTGTATAATGCAACTTTTTATAACTATTTAAAATACATTTGGAGTATCGTTATTTTAAACTTCTAATGCTTGAAACAACTTTACAAAAGGTGGCCCAAGTTTTAATTCACATTAAGTAGGAGTTGTTTCATAGATGGTACAGCTTTCTAACATAAGCAGCATTGTAGTCAATAAGACAAGGTGATCTTGTAAGTATATAATCAATAATTTTGTTTTAGTTTCTTTTATAAAAGCAGTCCTCCATATCTGCTAAAAATTTTATAATATACCCCATCTGAAAATCAAAACTGTGGAGGGGGATTCAGCCACATTAGTGACAATAACTTGGTGGTAGTGTTTTATTAGCAGTAGTATCATGTCAAGAAAGATTTGAGCACTACCTTGACAAGGTACAGACACATTGAGCACAGCCCAGACATTGAAAAAGGCAGACACAGGAAAACAAGGCTACCAACTGAAAAAAGGCTGTGTCAACATTGCAACCAAAGCTAAGGCAGAGCAAAAAATACACAGCATTAAGAAGAATGTAATTTCTACCCGCAATTCTACCCACAGACACCTCACAGACGAGGAAAAACTTCCCATCCTCTTAGGACAGGAAAAGGGATGTGCAAAAATAGAAGCAGTTTATATTGGTGTGACCGACCTTCTGAGGAACAGTGACAAAGGAGGGTAGCAATGGCGCCAGGGTAGCCTTTGGGAGGCTTTGAGGGGTCGTGCCTCGAGAGTCTTAAGCATTTTATGAGTTCCGTTGGGTAGCCTCAGTGGCACCGCAGGTAAGTAGAGTGCTCATCATAGCTCAGTCAGATCTCAGCCTGTGCGTCTTAGCTTTATGGCAGCTGAGATAAGCCCAGTGGAGGCAGGTATGTCTCATCATGAACTACCAGCTGTGGCATGTTAGGAGCCCTTCCTCCCTTGTCACATGTTCTGAGGCTGTCCTTATTATTGTTGTTGTTCCTACATCCATCTGAGGGGGCATAATACTGAAGTCGACATGGAAGCCCTGCTGCAAATGCACCCCGCCCCAAGTGCCGAGCCATGCCCAGGAGGAGGTGGAGGCACCAGCCGACCTGAACAGAGGCTATCGCCGGAAAGTGAGAGACAAAACAACGGTAATCCTGAGCTAAGTCCAACCACTCGACTAATAACTTACACCCCACGGTAGACAGCAGCACTAGCATTCAATCCCCCGGATTGGAACTCACTTAGCTGTATGGGAGCTGTAGGGTTTGCTCCATTGGCTCTCCAACCACTGTCATAACTTGGTCCCTCATATCTCAGACATGCTCGCTGATGGATCGATGCAGGGACATTTGCTGTTCCTAGGCTTCAGTCATTGCCTGAAGAATAATTTGAACCATGAGAACTCGTGAAAGCCTGGGGGACCTCTATAATAGCAAAGACCCGATCATAACCATTTGCTGCTATCACTTGCCGAAACATCTGCTTCAGGGTCTGATTAAACCTCTTTACCAGGCCATCTGATTGGGGATGATAGACGGAGGTACAAAGATGTTTTACCTTAAGGAACCTGAAGGAACAACTCCCCAGCAACAGCTTTGTATGTTGCATTCCTTAGTGAAACTGCCTCCAGAGACTGTATTGCATAATTCACCTAGAATGACACTAGAATGTATTCATGATCCCTGGCCGATCTTGGTAATAGCCCAAATGAATCTATACTGATTTCTTTTGAATGGGACCTCGGGGGCAGGCGGTGGGTGTCTGGGGGTCATGCGCTGGCACACGGAACACTGTTGGAAGAAGTTCCAGATCTTTGCCTCTATGGATGGCCAATGGAATCGTTCAAGGAGCCATTCCAGAGTATCGCACACAGATGCCTTGTGTGGCTGTGGGTTAACTCCAATAAGGTGTCTAGCGGGGAGCCACCAACAACTATTCCGGGTCATGAAGTACTGCAAAGGCAGGCGAAGCCCTGTCAGAGGCTTCCCGTGGATCACCAGCACCTGGGCCCAGCAGTGTTTTAGCCGGGCATCCTCTTTCTGCCCCTTCAGGAGCAAAACCTAACATGAATCCCATTGGAACAGATCGGAAAGAGGGCTAGGAACACCGGACGTCGGTTAGGCTCAGGGTGGGTCCTCTGTTCCCTTCTCCTGTTCCCCCGGGAGATGGTTCTCGTCTAGGGAGAAGGGGAATTGTTAGGCCCTTCACCAAGCTAACTGTCAGGGGCTGTTTGCCCCAAGGACCAGACATGGTAACAGTGGTGGCTGCCACCTGCCGCACATTCCCATGCACTCCATATGATGGGAGAGGTGACCCTCCTGGAACCATCCTGAAATGTACAAATCCATCTGGTTTCAGTAGGACTGTAGGACTACACCAATAACTCATTGATTATCCCTTTCTCCATGGTTAAACTTTGACCATATCCTCTTCATGTTCTTGTCGACTCCCAAAAACAACCCCAACAGGTGAGTTTATGCACTCTAATGCCGTTCTGAATCACAAAATAAGGATATGTAAACTGAATCCCACAGTCCACTACCACACAGGTCTCAAGGCATTTTGACAGATTTAGAGCGCTCAATCGTTCAGACTCTTGATTGTTATCTGTTGTGATAGTTCTTGTGCTGGCTGAGCACAAATGCCAATAAAGCATTATAAACTTGAATTACTCCACCTAGTGGCATGTATATTAAATGCATCATTCAGAAATAGGATTTATTTTTTGTTGCCTCTCTGCCCCAATAGCTATTTAAGTCAGTTCCATTGCTATCTTTATGGGTAGTGTACATTCTTGCAAGACTGGACAGTGGTGTGAATGACCCTGAATTCAGGTTTGGTATGTTTCCAGGCTAGGACCAACTTTCCAAATCATAAATGAGACTTAATTGGGGTGCCTGGGGTTGAATGACTAAGATCCATCGGTCTTAATGAGAGTAAAAAAATCAGAGAAGGGGACAAGTTGGTGTATGCCGCAGGGCAGATGGACAAACATTGCCCTTGCCGCATTTACGTTCTGCCCCATTAAAAAGACTGATGGGGAAATAAGTAATCTACACTGATATTTATTTATCGTTTATTATACCAGGTAATTAAAATTGAGATGAAATCTCCTTTTTGAGGAAAACTTGGCTAAGAAGTAGCAAAAGAAAGAATTAGTACATAGTACAATATAAGTGTCATGTACACAATGAGAAAATATGAGAAGACATGTAGGTTATCTTTAATTATAGTAAGCACATGCTTCAGATATGATTTTATCATTTTAAAATGACCGCAACTTATGTTTAATATAAAGACTATGGCATGATAACTAAAATGTAATACATAAGTCTGATTGTGCTTCAGCACTGATATTTAACCATTTTACTAGCATGGGTATTCAGCACCTTCTAAATGGCCAAGTGCACTGGATATCACCCCCTCAAGCTTCTGTCTACAGACAAATGCCCATAGTTGATGATTTGGCCTTGTGTGACCTATAAGCAGATTCAGGGAGATTTTCTGGGCGCTGACAGTACAGGTGACATCATAGCAAACTAGAAATATTACCAAAGTAATATTGAGTTATTATCTATCTGTCCCTCAAAAGATTAAATTGAACAGTTATTTTGCTTTGCTGTTTTTGCTTTCATTATTCCAAAATAATTAATTTTATTTAGAAGTTAATAACACCATCTTTTTCACTCTCTGTTTTCACTCAGCAGCAGCTTCCTGCCAGATACTGTTCATAGAAACAAGGAACAACACAAAGAAAGAAACTGTTAGTGCTGACAGAAGGGTTTTAAAGTTCCGCCCCTCCTTCTCTCCCGTTTTATCCAACTGCAAGGACATCAATTACTGCATTGTTAGTCCTACTGGTTTCTCTCTCTCTCTCTCTCTCATATACATTCTCAATCTCACTCTCAGCTGTTTTCAACAGTTGCAAGTTTTACTTTGTCAATACTGTGCCACTTTGTAGCACTCTCTCCTTGAATGGCAGATACTAAACTGGGCTTGACTTCTTTCGATCTGGAAACTTCTGAGCACAACTAGACCCCCTGCTGGAGATAATATTTTCAGGCCAGTGAGAGGCATGTTCCCTGCTGGGTCTAGTGGAATTCAATTCTCCACTGCTCTTATATTGGGCTGCGGAGTGCGCTTGGGAGTTATGGGATAACAAGCACACTGGAACTAATGCATTTGGCTACCACAATGCACTTAAAATTTACAGACGTTGTGCACAATGTCAACCTTATTAAGTATTTTATTGTACTTAAATAAATAATTATACCATTATACTATCCTTAATAAACCATTCATAAATCCAATAGTACTACTTTAGAGGGCTGACATTAACATCTTTGATGTATTAATATTGAGTACATTTAGTTTAAAAAAGGTCTTTCAACAATATTACCATAAATTAATCGTTTTTTGAGGATACCTTTCTTTGGGGCAAATTAGGAATCACTAAGTACTATGTGTCAATTTATTGGGATGAACTCCAGGAACCACACAAAGCACCAGTGTTATAGGTATCTGTGAGAGTTCTGGCGAGAGTCACTGTTCACTAATAGCAAAGAATAACAGATGCCTATTCTAGTGTAAGTTAACTATAGTATAAGTTTTTTCACATTTTTTTCTATGAGTGCCACAAAGACAGAACGAGCTGGAGGGCTGCTTATTTTAATTCTTACAAATAACAGCAATAACAACAATCCTGTACCATACATTTGCTGAAGTTGATTTTCATTTTAATTTCTGTAACTAACAATTTAAATTAATAAAGTGGGCGGGATGAACCAGGGATAAAACATTACCCTGGAAATGTTTTAAAATTTAATTGAATTAGTGACTTGGGGGGCATTCACTGTTGTGCGCTTTCCATAATGGTGATAACTGTAAGATTGTATATTATACTTCATAAAGTGGGCATCTCTGCTGGATTGACAACCCTGTGTAATTAGATCGATATGACAAAAGGGTTCAAGCGTTGTGAATGTATTGGTGCCACCTTTCGGTCAAAGGGGGCGCTACAATAACAAAGAACAAATTCGCATCAAGGAACCATAACTTTTGCTATGGGTGATGGATTTTCCACCATCTTGGATCGTTTGAAAACCTCCAAAGAATCTTCTAATGAACCACAAGTCTGATTGGCCTGAAATTAGCTACATATATGCCCTTTTGGTTGCCTGTTATGAGAAAAGCGATCCATCAAAAATGACCAAAATACACACAGATAAAAATATGGATTTTACAAAATCTCAAATAGCCCATTTAAAAAACTTACAATTTCAAGTCAATTTGATATATTGTCACGGCAATTAAAGACATCACCTTGAACAACTACACTGAGCCTTGCGTTGATCTCATAAAACCTGGAAACCAGAACAAAATAGTACATTTTACCCATAATAATAATAATAATGTGTTCTCATTAACTATAACTCAGTTAAATACTAGCTAAGTAGTAGTCATTCAGTTCTAAGATGGCTACTTTAGGCGGAAGAGTCAAATTAGTTCTATTGTACTATTGTACTATAGACAATAGCAGAGTCATTCATTTTCTCAAATTGTCTCAAAGTGAGTTCACAATCGAGGAGGATGGCAACAGCTGCACAGGGATGTCCACTGTCCATACGTCTTTGTGACCCCGGGCGTACAATGGCTCCTCCAACCAGCGTGGGCTGGACAGCCGCGTCAGATGCTTCTCCCCTAGTCCAGTCAACAAAGCAGCCTTCTCCAGCTCCCTAAGTTCTTCCGTGGGCACGCTGCTGGAACAGAACCAAGTCTCGCCAACTTCCACTAGACCTGAACAACACAGGAAGAGAAGCAGAGTGACTGGGCTTTTACATTATCATGTGATGTTGAAAGCCCTCTGAACCAGAAGATCGCCAGTTCAAATCTCCGTACTCTTACCCTTTAATTAGTCATTAAACCAAATTGCTACAGACCCTACCTGTAATGTATATAGTTTATAAACTGTAGCATTAGTAAGTTGATAAGTCACAGCAAAACAAATATTTTAATGTAATCTAAAGAACAGTCTATGCTCAATTTTATGACTGATGTTTCACCACATAGCCATTGCTATAGAAAATGCTGTTACAGGCAAGTTTTGAAGTTTAGATTATTTTTCTAGATAATATCATATCTATAATAAAGTCGACCATAATAAACAAAGGGAGCGAGGTGCGAAGATTAATAAAGCGCTAAAAAATAATGAGAAAAGGACAATGTTTCTAGTAGGGATGCTCCATCAGCCAGAAACCTCTCCTCTCGAAACGTTGCGAAAGTCTTCAATGAATCTTGACTAATAAATAAATAATTTGTAACCAATAAGACTACCTACCTTCCCATCATAACTTATAAACACACAAAAAAGTAAATGGTTAAATTTAAGCTGTTCTGATAGCCAATAAGAAAACTATCCAAACGTTTTGTCCGAACTTTACCTGCCACTACTCCTCGGCCAAACCTTTCCCCGGACTGCAGAAGGTCTTCTATTTGCATGGGGCTCATCCCGAATACGTGCGTCAACATATTCTTCCACTCGTCACCCTCCCATTCTTTTTGTGCGATGTGAATGGCCAACGTGCAGTTGTTCAGCTCAGACAGCAGCGGCCGCCAACGCGTCTCAATAGTTTTCACACCATCCAGTACCAAGCCTGCGTACGGCTGCCTAAAAGATAGGCACCCAACTTGCAGCGTCATAGCTACTAAATCTTCACAACACGAATGTCTTAGTATACTATTTTGACAAACGGTAATCAATACACAACGCAAGGAATCCTCCGGTTTTGTGAGCCGTAAATTAACTACTTAGGACGTAAGCGATCGTATATTTGTTTACTAGATAAACAACTATTTTATTAGGTGAAAAATCAGACGATGTTGCCGTGTAAAATATCCTAGTTACATTGCTACCAGTAACGTAGCTTAGACGCATAGGCGCGCGTAAGTGCTAGATTAGGAAAAATAACTTCTCAGTTGCCAGATCACCCATCTACAAGATGCACGGACTCTTCTCGATATTTTAGAAAAGATAAGAAAGAAAAGACCGCTTCCTAATATGTTTATGAATCTAGATGTACTGCCATCGTGTGGCAGAAGTTGGGAGTGTTCTTCGTGTACGCTAGTGTTGAAAATCAGTCATACTCAGTTTCTCAGTTTAATAAATATTAATTAATTAATTATTTTTCCTCACCCAATTTCTGCTAATGCATCAGGACTCGCCACTACGAATCCTACCACCACACGGGGAAGACGAGGAAGTACGACTAGATTCCTGCAATGTCAAAACCTTGACGTTTGGGCTGACTTCCGAAGCACAGACCGACCTCTATGCTCGTTTAAATATTAAATATAACCAGAGGGGGCGCTGGTGGCCTTTTTTGAGTAAAGCAGCTTGTGCATTATAAAATAGTATTTGATTTATTTTGCTTTAATTAGCCTAATTTTGTGATACCGATTAAGACAAACAGAACCTCAAATTTTATGCTTATTTGACACAATTACCATTTTAGTAGACCTATGTGTTTAGTTTATGTATTTAAATTTAGTTATCAAATCATCGAATTTTAACAAAATTGGATTGTGTTAACCTGCAACGCAAAAATAGGCTTATTTTTTTTACATTATAATGCCAAAGCAGTCTCACGTTTGTATTCATTCGATTTTTATGAAACTTTACGATTCAGGTCGTAAGAATTCAAACGAATCTACAGAGGTCATTTCTCCAGGGCTTACTGAATAATGACCATTTTTGTTTGATAATGACCGAAGTAGATATATTGACCTTTCAAAAATTCTTACCTCTTTGACTGTTGATAGAAACTGGTTGAATTCCGTGGCTGGGCTGCTTTTCTCCAGAAGACTGGTGGACCTTATCTGGTGTTGATAATAAATATGTTTTTGAAAATCCAAACCAAATCAATTATTGAATCTAACCTCCCTTTAACCAGTAATGGGAAAAATAATATTCCGCCATTATGGTTTTATGAAGGAGCAAATACTGTCAGTGTTTCCTTTCCTTATATGAGCAAGCTGCCCACTCTATAGTGAGAAAAATCGTTTGTTGCATTTGCATTCCAAGAATATGAATCCTGCAAGTGCGTATTAACTAGCTACCTAGCTGATAATTGGAGTGCAGGCAATGGAGACTAATGTTGGCTGAATAAACTGGAATAAACCGCTGGCAACACTAAACGATAGAAAAATGAACTTAATACCAATGATGAATTCTCAATGCACAGCTGGGGTATATATTTTATAATGGTATGATAATTGAAAATAGATTAAATTACCTAGTTCTTGGTTTAAGTATCAACAGAACAATGTTTACAGTTTTGAACCAGTAAGAACAAAATGTTTAGGTCTTGGCATGTATTTATTGTCATTAGGCAGGATTTAAAAAACATTTAAACAAAACAACGTCCTGCTTATAAATGTATATTATCTATTGTCACTGAAACACAGAAGTATATAGTATGCTACCTAAATACTGTACATAAACAAAACCTTGGAAACACTGCAAAATTGGTCCAACCCAAATAAAAAGCAGAGGTAATATATACACACATACTTTTCTACTCCCTCAGTCCTGCTGAGAGCAATTTCACACACTTTAAGAATGAGAGATGAGGTTTTGGCCATGAGGCGTGTAAAACATACCAAACTTTCAATGTGCACGGGCTAATAAACTATATACTTTTGTTTTTTTGAAATCAGTTACATGAGATTTCTCTACAAGTCTAATATTTACACACATGGAAACGGTCATACTGACCACAAAAGCTTCACCCAGGGTGAAGACCGACTCACACATAAGAATCCTCATATACCAGCATCAGGGGAAAAAGATCAAGTAGTTAAGTTTTGAAAAAAGGAAGGCGACGGCAATGACCATCATGAAAACGACGATCACGTTGTGTCAGCTAAGAGAATTTAAAGCAGCTATTTTCAGATGCTGATTTAGTTATGAAAAAAAGTAATTGTCATGCAGAAGGGACAAAACATGCAAGGGTACGTTATTGAAAGCCAGGGGTGGTCAACTCTTGCAGAGGGCTGCGGCATCTGCTTGTTTGATCACCCTGAAATTTGAATTATTTAAATTTTTGAAAAGGGTATCTTTGTGTTCCCAGTGGAAAAAACAAATAGCCCATTGGCTCTCAAAGACTTGAGAGAGGACTTAATACGGTGAATATCCATTCATTAAAATGCAGTAGGAGGGACCAGATATATGGGGTAAAAAATATGGTGTCTATTCAATGTGCCAGAATATCCACACTAATAATGACTATGAATTCCAAAAACAGAGAATGATACCAGTCTATAATAAAAATAAAAAATACATAGGAAAAAATAAGGTAAATGTTAACACATCTATGCTTTAGTTGGAGACAGCTGAAAGATACATACCAGGTTACTGCAAATTACAATGTTTTGTCTCCTTTTTAAACTTTACTTTCACATTTTTAGTTATTTTTAAAACAAATTTTACCTGATTTATTTGATGCTTTAATTTTAGATCTAAACAAGACTGAAATTGAAAAGATTCCTTATTTACTAAACTAGATTAAAATGCTCAAGTAAGTAAAAACTACTAATTTCTATCATAATATAATTAGAATGGGGCTTTGTATTAACTTCAGTTTAATATGAACAGCTCTCATTGTGGTAGCCAAGACACACAACCTTCCACCATCTATTTGTCCAGTCAGCGCAATAACATCTAAAGACTGTTGCATGCCACCTTCTGCCCAAATGCACTCTTTGGACTTCACACAAGACTCTGAGAAATAACAAATGGCATGTGCAGCTGCCTCTCTGCTCTCCACGTCCCCAGGGTCATTTGTCATTTAGGATCCATCCGCCACCAGCTGTCCACAAACGAATGATAAATAGTAATATTAGTAACAGAGTGAAGGGGGGGGCTTCTCCCCATTCAGGTACCAATAACACTGAAATGGGTTTCAGGGTTAAAGCAGGTGGGCATCAGGCATTTATGTCATGTTCAAAGTTCTTTATGATGCAGGGCCATGACACAGTGACAGGTCCAATCATTTGTCTTTTTACATCTCCGGACAAGGAATTGAACTGGTGGGGATGAGGGTTTAAGTCATGTGTTCAAATTCCATCCTCAGCTTCCTGCTGTTGTAGCTCAGAATGTAGCGGGTAGACACACAACAGCCGCCTAGTCTGGCACGTCAATGCACAGCTTTGGAGGGGGAACAAAGTACTTCCCCGGACTCTGCGTGATTACCACGCCTGTCTTCTTGCGGAACATGGGGGCTATCTTGGGTGGCTCGGGGGCAGGCATCTCCTCAGAGGCCTCAAGGTCCTCGTGATGCAGGTCGTAAGAGATGTTGCCATACTCACGCAGGAAGGGGAAGAGCTCAAGCAGAAACTGGCAGAAGTCTTTACGAATGCCAAACCACCCTGCAAAAGAACAAGAAGATGTAAAAACCTATACAAATACTCCTAACATACTTAACAATACTCTTCTTTTAAATGCACAATTATTTAATTAGTGACTCAAAAATATGTAAAAATAATTTTAAAACACTGTAAAACATGCATGTGGCATGCATCAGGAGCAACACCCTCAAGCCCTGGGAGCACGCCCACCCAAAGGATCTACATGGATGGTAACCCCACTGAAGTGCCAATAATTAATACTTTTATAAAGAGGGCCAGGAAGAATGAAGGTTTTAGATGCAGGTTTTTAGAAGTATTGGTGTTTGGTAAAGTTGTTTAGGAGGGTTTTGTCGTTTAAATAGGTTATGGACACCGATGAGTTTTCCCCAATGAGGGTGATTTTCCTTGTCTTTATTGTTTCATTAGAATTTGTGTAAACGTGTTCAAGACGCCAAATAAAAGGCATCTCTCCCGGTCTCTCAGACAGTGCATAACTTGAGAAACTGACTTTACTTACAATGATTGCCTCCTTTTTGCCCGAAGGTTGTAGCCATCAAAGTGACAAGGGAGACCCAGAGAGGCACAAACACTGGGACATTATTGAAGTTGTTGTGACCATCCAATTTATGGACCAGTAAGATCTAGAAGGGGACAGCGGGAATCAAGACACAGTCATTTGAAGAACCGGTGCGTCTGAAAATTGTCAACAAGCAGGAACATACCTCAAAGGTGAGGAGGGGAACGACAATGGTCATCCAGCTGATTGCCATGGTGATGTGGGTGCGCCTTTGCTCAGCGATGACATCCATGGAACGCAGGAAGAGCACAGACCACACAATGTAGTACAGCACCACAAGGCAAAGGAAGGACATGAGAATCCAGAGAGGCACGCAAACAACCTGATAAAAACAAAAATTTGCAGAGTTTAAGACTTTTTCCACATTTCAACATGAAAGAATCTAAGCCTATCATTTTTTCCAGCATTCGGTCTTATTGGTGGAACAGAGGAATAAGTGGACAACGCATTCAAATTAATGTATTTTCAAAATCCTATTGGTGTGACAGTAGTAGAAACAGTCCTTAGTAGTATATGTCCCTCCTAAGAACATGGATTAAGTATTGAACTCTGAATGGCCATCTTGTCAATGGGGACACAAACAGCCCTTGGTAATGTTTAAGTTGTGTTATCATCAATAGCTGGACGGTAATACTCCTTGTTTAATGTAATGACGCCAAAATCACAGAACATTCTTACCAGCCAGGGCCAACTGATGATCTTATCCAATCGAAGGGCGATGAAGATGAACTGGAGGATGTTGACAGAACACAGGATCTCAAGCTAATGGTGTTGGGAGGCGGGGGGGAAATTGAATCTCGAATTACATAACTCATTTGGATCAAAGGACCAAGTTTTAACCAATTTATTTAAATCTAAAAACAGCTCATCCATATTTGCTTTTACAAAAATACAACAAATAATTGCACTTCCAGGTTTTTAAAGTGTATTTAAATAAAAGCCTGAGCCTGACCTCTAGGGAGCGATCGTGTCGGAAGCCCCAGACACAGGCGGCGACAGAGACGGGAGAGACGAAAAAGAGGGGCATAAAGACCAGCAGCCAGAAGTGCGAGCCCTTCTCGATGCGGGCACACACCAGCACCTCAAACATCAGCAAGAGGAGGTGGATACCCACAGCAATCAGCATGGCTTTGAACTCCACGCACGTCTCACCTTCAGCCCTGTAACACCAACACATGAGGCACATACAGAAAGAGGAAATGCTTTCACACAGCCATGGAATATACATATTATTATTATCATCATCATCATTATCCACACACACACACACACACACACACACACACACACACACAGCGCGTTCCAAATTATTATGCAAATTGGAATTCAGTGTCATAAACATTAAATATTTAGTTGATGGTATTGTGTCTCCGGGCTCTTTGGATCACTAAAATCAATCGCAGACACCTGTGATAATTAGTTTGCCAGGTGAGCCCAATTAAAAGAAAACTACTTAAGAAGGATGTTCCACATTATTAAGCAGGCCACAGGTTTCAAGCAATATGGGAAAGAAAAAGGACGCTGTTCCGCAGCAGAGAGATCAAATGTGTCAATGCCTTGGACATGGTGTGAAAACATTAGATATTTCACGAAAACTTAAGCGTGATCATTGTACTGTAAAGAGATTTGTGGCTGATTCAGAGCACAGACGGGTTTGTGCAGATACAGGCATAATGAGGAAGGTTACTGCCAGACAAATTAAATACTCGGCAAAGTATATATAGTTTCTGACTGACCACTTTCTTCCATGGTACAAAAAGAAGAACCGTGCCTTCAATAGCAAAATCATCTTCATGCATGACAATGCACCATCTTATGCTGCAAAGAATACCTCTGTGTCATTGGCTGCTATGGGCACAAAAGGAGAGAAACTCATGGTGTGGCCCCCATCCTCCCCTGACCTCAACCCTATTTAGAACCTTTGGAGCATCCTCAAGCAAAAGATCTATGAGGGTGGGAGTCAGTTTGCATCAAAACAGCAGCTCTGGGAGGCTATTCTTCAAGCAGAAACTCTCCATAAACTCTCAAGTTAAATGGATGCAAGAATTGTGAAGGTGATATCAAAGAAGGGGTCCTATGTTAACATGTAACTTACCCTGTTAAGACGTGTTTGATTGAAATAGCTTTTGATATAATTATGACCTCCTAATGCTGCAAGGTCAACAAATTACCATTTTCAGTTCTTTACAATCTATAAAATGTTTTGCAACTCTGTTGTGCATAATAATTTGGAACAGTGTATTTTGAGTTTTTATTTTTGAAAAAATACTGTTTCATTGGGTGGTTTTTTCAATGAAATTCAACTTATACCCTAACGGTTGATAACTTGAAAATTATACTGACTGTCATTTGCATCGACTATTAGGGAAATCAGTGTAAAATATCATTTGCATAATAATTTGGAACGCGGTGTATAGTAGGCACATTAAAAACATTTTTTTAAATCCTGTAAAGCGAATATGCTTTCAAAAATAATTAAATATAAAAAAAATACTATGAAGGACAGTAAAAGGTAAAAAACACCATAAAAAATAACAAAATCAATATTTGGTGTTACCACCCTTTGCCTTTAAAATTGCATCAATTCTCTTAGGTACACTGTGGTGAAGTTTTATAAGAAAATTGGTGGGTAGATCGTCCCAAGCATCTTGGAGAACTCATATCTCGCATGCTAAAAGATAAAAAACCTGGACATACCTGTACTGTGGGTTGTGAGCCCACACGCCAGTACCCACTGAGGCGCCAATGATGACCATGAGCTTCCAGAGCCAGATGGGCGTAAAAACAGCCCAGTAGCTCCACTCAATGACCCCATCCAGCCGTAGTGACAACAGCACAGAGAACAGCAATAGGCACGCATAGATGAGGAACTTACTGGGGAAGAATAAAATCCACCCAATCAATCTCTCTCTCACCAGGCAGTACATGCCACTACATATACAGTTAGAAATACAAAATACTGTACCAATTACCTTGCTTACTAGTCAAATTTAATTACGCGCCACTGTACTTAAAAGGCACTCCTAATCATTCATCTTATATATTTTCTTTTGATTACATACACATACCATCTGCTAAACCTATGTTAAGCCAAACAAACACATTTTGTGGACATACTTTATGGCATTTTCTGTTTACATTCTGTAGCCAACATTTACCATATCACGTCAATGTGTCTTTTTATGCTATAGTTTCTATATTCTATGTACACAGCATTAGTCTGGTTCAGATTTAAAGAAAGTGCAAGAATAGGAATTTAACTTAAATATCCACGCAGAATTTTACTTTTTAACAAGCTTTTCTACTTGCATACCTTAGATTTGCCATCTAGAATACGACTTGCGAAGAAGCCCAGAACTTTCAATTTAAAGTCACTTCACAGGCCCACATTCCCAACTGCTTAAAGACCAGGAAATCATACCCACTACGTATTTGGTAGATGCCTTCATCCATTTATTTAGAATGCGGGCAGACCAAATCAAGCTCAGTGGTATCCAACTTAATTACTCCTTGATATTGTAACTATGGAAACACTGCAGCACTAATACTACACCAATATATCTCAAAATGAAATTAAGTTGTTTTATAAGATTTTTGGGAGTATTAATAAGTTACTTGCAGTCAATGTTTAGGATAACGAGCTACCCTGACGGCTAACACCACCGACTTCAGACCGAGGCATAAAGCACACTTGTATCGTTATTGTTAGCTTTTTGTCTTACACTCAAATATTTGACAACCAAAAAACAGCATATCCGTTTATTGCTTACAAGCCAAGCAACTTTAAAACGAAAACTGTATATTAAAAACTTACGTTGTAGTCAACTCTCAATTTATCGGGCTAAACAGCTAGCTCCTTTATGATAAAAGGCCTGAATTGAACCACTGCAATGTTACGCTCTTCAATGTAAATCTAACACATACATGTATTTTCCCTTACCTAGGATTGAAGTCTTGGAAGAATCCCCTAAGATTCATGGTTTTACGAATACTAATCTAAATCATTTTTGTTGAAACCATACAACTTCCTCAGCATCTGCTTCTTCTTCTCTTCGTCTCAGCTCTCTCGACTTATCGCGATAGCTTGACTCCGACTTCCTCAAATCTCAACTCTGGATCCAAGTTTTCCGTGTGCGACTGCTTTTGCGTATTCCCCAGTGGATAATCTGCGGGTGAAGATTCGAAAATTCGAAATTCAAATTGATGATTTCTCACTCTGAATTAGTGGTACGACCTACAAAAAATTGTAAACTCACCTGTTCCAATGGCTGTACTGCAAATATATTGTATAACTTATCAGAACCCTAGCTGTGCACTGTTTCTCCTTAGGAGCACTTGCCTATGTAGCCTACCTTCTTGTGGCACTTAACTATAGGACACATTCAACCTCATCCTGGCTGAAGGCTGTTTTCCGACATCTGGAAACAAGCACTAAACCAATAAATAAAAGTTGTGACAAATTTGTGTGAGCAGGGGAAGGTATTCTGCAGTATCATTAATGCCCAGAAACTGGCCTTCCTTACAAACACAATGTTTTGAAAAGAGACAAATTAGATTTTTACCACACCTCTGGTCACATTTATACCCTACACACCCTGTTTAACAAACATGTCCACCAAAAATCAAAATTGTTTGTTTTACAGACTTAAAAAAGTATTTAATTCAATTTGGAACCTAGGTCTATTCCTTAGAATTCTTAAAAGCTGTGTAGGGGTAAGGTTTATGACATCCTTAAGTCAGCATATACAGAAAATTGAAAAACAAAGAACAGATTTTTTTCACTGAAGGAGTGAGACAGGTCTGCAGTCTTGAGTCCAACACTTTTCCATCTACATCAATGAGCTAGCTACAGTGTCGGAAAGGTCTGCAACCCCTGGCTTGACTTTACAAGACAAATAAATTAAATTCCTGCTCTATGGAGTCCCACTATCTGGTCCCACTGTCCCCCATATAAAGGGGGCTGCTGCAGAGCTTTTGAACAGTTACTTTTACAGTAACATTACTAGAACAGTACTGTCAAAAATGGGCACTGACGATTCACCTAGACAAAACCAGTGGTATTCCAGATAAAGTCTGATCTCAGGGAAACACTTCACACCGGGCAGCAACACCCTAGAGCATAGCACCAGCTACAACTACCTGGGTCTAATAATCAGTGCATCTGGGCAATTTAAATCTAAAAATGCATCAAAAGATTATGCCATAAAAAAAAAATCAGCTTTATAAAAAACAATTTTAAAATAAGAAATTGGCCAACCCTGTGTTTTCGAAACAACCCTTCTGTGTGGTAGTGAAGTGTGGAGTCTCCTTATGAACCATTCCTATAATAAATTGGATTAAAGCGCTATAGATTTTTTTGGAATTCTGTAAACACCTTCTGCAGGATTATAGGAGTGCAGCCTATGCCGTGCCAGACTAAGCCGGTTACTCAACTTCATAGACAAATGACTGCTAGGTCCATGCTGGGTCCATCTACAGCAGGCTGATCCATAGTCCTGCCACCACACTGCACTGGGGAGCTAGCTTGGTCCCTAAAATTGCACTTTTTTGACCTTTTTGTTGGTCACTCTGGATAAGAGTGTCTGCTAAGTGAATAAAATGTCAAATGTACCACACAGGAGTGTGACATCAAAGAACTACGGAGATGGAGCAGGTTCAGAAATAACAGCCTGCTTGAGAGGTTCAGCGCCAACTGGAGGAGAGGCACATTCCCCCTGATAGTCAGGCACATAGTCAGGAAAATTATAGAAGGCATTGGTTAATAATCTAGTGAAGCCCTGCCAATTTCACCTACCCCTGCTCTGCCAACTGTGTTCTCCCGGCCACAGTCAGCAAATTACATGAGCTGGATTCGAACCTGCAAAATCTGTCTGTTCAGGTGAACACCTGAACTGACTGAGCTCAGGAACCCATTGGGTCACTTTTAAAATACTGAAGACAAATAAAAACGGCAACCAAAAAATGAGATCAACATAATTACTATTACAGATTTCATGAGATAATTTCAAATATATTTAACATAATGCAACTATGTTACAGAAGAGGTGGTAGATCTCTCTGTTGCCTCGGGCAGCGTGCCCGTGTGTCCACGGCCGTCATGAATATTGGGATAAAATCTGTCTCCAGAAGATGCTTGGAGCAGGCCATGTCACCCTCGATGCAGGCCTGCAGACCTACGTTTCATTATAGGTCTGTTCAAGTAATTAAGTTATGTATCTGTTTTACTAGTTATGTTTGACAATTCAATGCAAACGCATAATATACCCGTTGTGCCACGCGTCCGTCTCGAATACACGCACGGGAGAGGTCCGGGCACGCCCATCAGCACCGGCTGAGGATCAG
>JAOYSI010068395.1:0-12545 GCA_025775065.1 Hiodon alosoides
GCTTCCTCTTCAGCGCTGACAATTTCTCCTGCCAGGCGCTCTCTGGCTCCATGGCTCCGAACCTCTGTTGCAGCGCCACGGGGATGGCAAAAGCCCATTGGCGGGGGAAGCGCTGCCTGCCATCCCCGTTACACTATCTATGTCGAGACCCCTTCTTCCATGAATGGGATTTGGCACGACAAAGGAAAAAAAGAGGCAGATCTAAAAAGGACCGCATTTTATCATGTAATTTGGCATACTGCACAGAATTCTGGAGATTCTTAAAGGAAAATAGCCCATTAATTTATATTTCGTATTAGAAAGGAAACTGGGCTAGACCCACTGCAAGCCACCTAATGAGATGAACTGCCAGTAACAACAAAAATATTAATGATACGCATTTGAATGTTTCCTAAATAGAAAAAAAACTGTTCATAATACATTTAAATAACGCTGGACAATGGACGTTTGCACTGGAAGCTATAAAGCAATGCAGCAAAATATCTGCGCAATCTTACGTTTTAAAACTTCACTCAATCGCTATGGTTACACTCCTCCTTCGAGTGACGCCCGCTGGGCTGTGCACCGTTTTCCAGTCATCAGACTAAGAACTGGTAAGCAGACGCGGCGTGACGACGACCAAGGTAAGAACAATATCAAGCAAATAGAATAATTTTAAGATTTGGCACTAGTCTTATAAATGGGCTAACTTGGGAGTAAAATATACATCGGCCTAGGTTTGATTGTTTTTCCCAATATAGGCATGCAAGCGTACGTTTTTTTCCGTTATAGTTTTTTCTAGGGCCGCCTTCGGTCTTTATGAATGATCTGAATCGGCCTAACTAGTTACTTTTAAAGTATTTTTAAGTAAGTGTTCAAGTAGGTGATTACTGACAAGCGAGGAAACTAAGATCATTTGATTATACATTCATTACTAGCCAAGTGAATAAACAAAGAACAGAACTTCCGAGATTGAACATTTAGTTTAGCGAATGCTAGCTATCAAGTACAGTTTAGGTAACCTGTAGTTGCATGAAGACAAAGCAAGCCTTTTGGAACCACTCGACTATTTGCAATTTAGCAAGATGAAACTTACAAATGACTGAGTCCCAGTTGGCTTCATTTGACAACTCAAAAATAACTTCATTTAACTTTTCATTTTAGTGTTATCATAGCTTGTTTTACCTGCTTTTCGCAGACATACCCCAAAATTCAGTTCACACACAATGGATTTCAATGTAATGCCTTGATATTAAGGCGAACTGCAGTCTGGATTAGAAAAGGTAATTGACTAGGCAATACCCTACTAGTTAGCATGCAGCGATTTAAGTTGTTAAGTTGTTAATGGCTTTAGGTTCGTTTCCTTAGTTGGCTACTTGGGCGCATACGAACTTCGACCCGTTCGATATATGCTCTGAAATCAATATTTATTAAAAATTGGCTAACCTAAGTATCTCGTATTTTTCTGTACTTAATCATCAGGTGAATTGCATTCGCTGCCCAATTAGCTTGGTACTCAGTCGTTAAGATTAGTAGGCTGATGTGTTATTAAGGATTGCAGTGGAATTGAACAAAGGTTTTCTGCATATTTAGATATAATTATGTATCTTGGGTAGACCTAGTAGATACCAACGTTAGGTGTTTTGCGGAATTAGCTTATACATTTCTTTGTGAGAAAGTTTACTCTTTGACTTCAATATGATGCGAATATTGTAATACACGCTATGAAAACAAAGCTACTGCTGGTACGAAGTTGGGGCGTGTCATTATATTGCATTGATTGATTGAACATTCATTCGTACTTTTTTAACTAGCTGATGACATTATGTTGAGTATTTTGAACGAACCCCCCACGTATAAAATCGAATATCTTTAAATTGAATGAACGTTTTTTTGTATTGTCTAGAGTTTAGTCTTCAGTTTAGTGTGTAATTATTTATTATGTATTATTTATACTGGGGCCTTTAATTGCGGAGTAAATACAATAACACAAGTGCAATAATTACGTTTATTTACGTTGACTAGCCTAATTCAGTCGTTCAGTTTAAGCATTTTAATGCTGGACCTGAACATGTCACTTATATTATGTAGTCGTGGTGGAAAGTCAAATAGCCACAGGTCAAGGTGTGAAGACAAGTTAAGGCTTGAGGCTTTACAAGGTTTTTAGTGTTTTAATGGTGAATTGCACACTTTAGTGGTCTAGGAGAGGCTCAGCATCAAGGCTTTCTGGTGAAAAATAGTGGTCTTGAAGAGGGTTGGATTTGGGTTAGACAGCAGAGTTTATTTGGACAGGCTAAACTGACGATAATGATCAGCTTGGAAGACAACTTGTTTGTCAGAAATGGGAAAGGAGAGAAAAGTCTATGAATCATAATCTCTGAGTAGTTCTAGCTGGATTGAAAGCCTTTAATTGAGTGTTTTACCATCAGATCAGAATTCCTCAAACTGCCTTGTGCAGATAAGTAAGTTATTGTCTTAAAATAACTTTGGGAATATACCAAAAGCGAAGCAAACATCTCAAAAATTCCTGATACTATGTAATTAAATTTAGTAGATTTAAAAGTAGTAGATTGAACATTATTTAATAGTATGACCTATTAAACAATGTTTATGATTAATAGAATATTTTTTGAATCCCATCAAATTAAGGACGATGGCATAATTGTAGTATATAAACAGATGAGCAACTGATTTATGGACTTAAAGTAAATAAAGGTACTTAATGTTAAAACTTTTTTGATTCCTCTGATCACTGTTATTTTATCTGTCTATGATAATAGTTAAAAACAGATTAGCAGTAGTTTTGTTTAAAGTGTCTGTACCGTTAAGGTCTTTGCCATGTTATGGAAACATGTCTGCAGAGGAAAGTGCTCAATATGTAATTCATGTCACTGAATTAAGCAGGGACAGGCAGGTAGGTCAGAGTTTTAGAGCAAATGCCTTTTGTTACTTATCCACCTTTAGGTTTTCAGTGCTGCTCAGCATTATGAATGCGTAACACCAATCTTCCATGCATGTTAAGGTTGAGGTTACTTCAAGTGTGGAATTTATTTTCTTAAAGGGTTTAATGATGATTTGCTCAATGTTTTGCAAGTGACATATCCTGTAACTGTTCATAGCTTTCCTGTCTAGCCAAAGCACTTTATTTGTCAACAGAGACATCTTCATCAGAAGAACACATAACACCCCGCCTGAATAGGTATTTTATTCACTTCCTTTTATTTTTTGTCGTAGTTTATGTGAAGAGCTTTTTTTTCATGCTCCATTACTGACCCACCTTAAAAAAGGATTAACATTTGTTACTAAGTAATGATGATGTTGTGTATTCTGGATTTATTCACTTTCTCTCAAATAAATCCCAGATTATTTACTTAGAATTTTTACGTTTCACAGTATTGTTATTATTTTGATGCATTTATTTTTTTAGGATAAGCTTTTATCAAGAGTAACACAGATGAGTTTTATACAGTAGCTATTTATTTAACTGTATGTTAACCGGTTACTAGCCTGTATGTCAACCGGTTACGTTTCCTTGATCACTACATTGCCTGTGTATTAAATATTAAATTAAGTGACTGACTTAATTTTGGAACCCGATAGATGATTTTCCCAGGTCATCACTTAATTAAATCCCTGTTTTCGGAAAGTCAAAGTTTTCCCCTTGCATGCTGCTGTTAAGGTCAAGGGCTATTCTGTTTTCTGATTTGTTGAGAATAATTTATTTGCTGTGCATAGACGAATGTTAATTGCAGCGGTTGACCGAGTGTGGATTGTAGAATTATGGACTGTGGTTTTGCTTCAGGTTTCCCTTCTGAAGTTGGCCTGGCATTCCACACAATTTCTGTTTAATGCTTCTTCTAAACATAGAGGTAATGAAAGGCTCTCAGCCTAGCATTACCGACCACAAATCATGAGTTTAGCCTACTCGGTAGGACTGTGGCATCCTCTGCTCATCCCTCTGCAGCACAAAGAGAATTCTGCCCCTTCACAGTGCTGGACGCGCCTGGTGAACCAGTGCGAGTGAGGTGGCACTGGGCCAAAAATGGTCTTCTACCAAGTCATCTGATTGGACAGTGGAGCCGTTCTGAGATTTACTAATACATTTTTTGGTATGAGGCCTTTGTCCTCTATGGAATGCCTAAGAGTTAGTTGTCTGTTGATGACTGACTTGGTATATCATGGATGATTAATTATTTAAAATCATGTTGTATGTCTATTGTGAAACGCAGCAGGTTTCAGTGATGCTTATTAAAATGTGTTTTCTGGTGTTTTTAAGATTCATACTCACCAACTGTAAAAACAGACAACCATTAGAAAATGAATAAGAGAAAAACAAGCATTATATCATGGCTGAAAGGACCAGATGCCAAGTAGATGGATGGCAGCTCCAATAGATCTGAGACACCTTTTGAGAATGATGAAGTTGATAGAGCTACTTCCAGCTCTGATCCTGATACAGAGGGCCTCACTGCTAGTGCTAGCAAGTATTGGCGAGTGGCTACTTGGTACAATTACGTCAAGTTACGTCAGTCACTGTCACTAGGAAGGAGGAAGAGCCGAGTCCACAATGTGTTTTTGCTGTGAGATTCTCAGCAATGAGAGCATGAACACCTGGGATCCTGTACCAACACATCTGTGGCACTTGGTTTAAAGCAATGCAAGTCCACCATTAAAAAAAACCAAAACAGTGCAACTCCAGTGCAAGAAGCATCTTACTGTGCTAGCCTGCGGATTTCTATAGTGGGCTATAGTGGTTCCTATTACTAAGAACTTATCGCTGGCGAAAGAGCTGATACATTTGAATGGAGAGAAATCTGCTAAACAGCTCGATCTGGTGCCTCTTTCGAATGATAGTCACTCGTAGCATTATCAATATGGCAGATGATTTCAAAAGTACCCTCATAGAGCACATTAAAAGTAAAAAAGTAGACGAGGCTACTGATTTCGCCAATTTACTTTTTTGTTAGATATGGGTTTGAGGGCATGTCTCATGATGAGTTTTTGTTCTGTAAGCTACAAAAAAAAAAAAAAGCCGCTAAGCTACAAAAATTACAGGTGAGTATATATTTCTGAATGCATTTATCGGAGAGAATGGTATTAACTTGGAAAAAATGCATCAGAGCAGTGTTAGGCCGTCACAGTAGTGTAGTTGCACGGATCAAAGAGATTGCCCCTAATATGAAGTGGACTCATTGCAGTATCCACCACAAGGCTTTGGCAGTCAAGAACTTGCCTGAGGATTTAAAATCTGTGCTAGACACTGCTGTCAAAGTTGTGAATTTTTTCAAGGCTCGACCACTAAATTCACATATGTTCAGTGTCCTCTGCAATGAAATGTGCAGCTTTTGATAGGCTACATACTGAAGAAAGATGGTTATCAAGGGGAAAAGTGCTCAAAAGTCTGTCTGAGCTGTCAGGGGTTTTTTTCCTTGAGCAGCAACCTTCCTTTTTTCAAGTCTATTTGATTATCTAGCTGGCAAAATTAGCCTACTTGGCCGATATACACAAATTTGATGAAAATGGGACTGCAGGGGCTCTTTTTGACAGTTTCTGATGCATGTGTGATAAGCTCACTGCTATGAAAAAAAAGCTGCAGCTTTTGTCAAAAATGACATGACAGTAGATGTCTCTGCTTTCCCAACTTTGGAAAAACCATCTGCATTCACATGATATGACACTTGATGCTGTTGTCTTAGATAGTTGTGCACCTGGTGTGTGTGTGTGTGAGGGAGATTTTAAAAATATTTACTTGCATATGCCAAGTCAGAATGGTAGCTTGTTCAAAATCAGTTTGAGTTTGTATTTGTGCGCAAATAAATATATTGGTGACATTCTTTGTGTTAGCAAAGATACCATTGAGATTGAGCATTGAGATTTTCTGTGGCTCCTGTGAGATGATGCCTTGAAGGTAGAACTTGTATTGTTTGGTTTGATCAGAGGTGGTACTTGGTCTGAAAAGTTTGATAACCACTGCTATAGATTATAGTGTTTAAAAACAAACCATAACAAAACAGCATGTAAAACATTGTGTGGGGAGGGACCCTGTGTGTGATGTGGTGATGTGACGGGACGGGACTGTAATGTAGAACCTCTACTCTTCTAGAAACTGAGATCTGAAATTTGGGGATTTGCTTGCCTGAGCAAGTTTGTCACTAATCAGAGTCTCCTGTCCGCTTCCCAGGCGCCTGTAGGCTGGCAGTTCCATCAAGAGTGCCTCTCCTCTAATTGGTGTTGAAGCTCTTGTGCATGCTGTGTAGTCCACAGTTTATGTTATTATGGGTGTCTTGAAGGCGACTGGATCAAATAAGTTAAATCATACTTCCTTGCCCTCCCTGTGTGTGGTGGAAGGATTTGTAGGAGTGAGCCTAGATCCTTTGGTACTATATTGGGGAGGAAATGTATTAATTGATTAATCCAAAACGGGGAAACTGGAGCAAATCTGATAAAAGCAAAGAAGCAGGATGCTAAAAATGTATGCCAGTAGTGGGTGGAAATCGGTAGTTCTTCGGAAGTTGCTTATCATAATCTCCTGCTGGCTTTCTGGTCACCTCCGGGCTGGCAGTGACGTAGAGTGGGACGTACCACCCTCCAATCAGTGTTGAACCTCTTGTGCGAGCTGTTTAGCCTATAGTGTGCAAAAGAGACAGCTCCAAGATGATTGGGATTGAAGAATAATAAATGGTCACTAGGCTAAGCATTGTTGGTTAAAATGGGTTTAATTCAGAAAATTGCTAAATATACAGCGGGTGAAATAAGTATTGAACACGTCACCATTTTTCTCAGTAAATATATTTCCTAAGGTGCTATTGACATGAAATTTTCACCAGATGTTGGTAACAACCCAAGTAATCCATACATAAAAAGAAACCAAAACAAATGAGCTCAGCAAATTAAGTTATGTGTATCAATGTCATTATCTGTCACACATTTCTGAATATCAGTTATGTTGTCTTGTTTGCGTCAAGCAGGACTTTTTCCTAATCCTCTTAGCTGGTGATTTCAAGGTTTGTGGATCGAAAGACCATGCCGTCTGTACCCTTAGTTTCTGTCCGAATTTTGTCTTTGTAGATTGCAGGTAACCATGGCGATGACGGGCCAGACTTCCTGCTCCTTGATGAGTAACCACACCAAGGAGCGTGTGACCATGGCCAAGGTGACCCTAGAGAATTTCTACAGCAACCTGATTGCTCAGCATGAGGAGCGTGAGATGAGGTGCGCCTTGGCAGCCTTCCCAAATTTAACCTCCCCCTCCTCAGATGGGTTTCAGAAGGCCAAGACAGAAGGGAATGTGCAACTGATTCTGTTTGAAATGAGGCTTTGTACCAAAGTACATTTTGTGTGTCATACATTCCAGAGGATGAATGTGATTGCTGTCTTTAAAAACTGCAATTAAACAATGGGAGTGTGAAATATATCTATTTAAATGGCTGAAGGAAAATTGGCCTTTTCTAATGTCATTTTCTCAATCCCCTATAACTTCACTTTTGTAAACATTTGGGCTACCTGATGATTCAACTCTGTTAACATGAGCCTACAGAGCACTTTTTCTGTGGGTGCCATTTGTTGGTTTTGCTTATAAACATTGAAGCTACACTATATGGGCAAAAGTATTGGGACACCTACACATTACAGAGCATTTGTGAGGTCAGACACTGATGTTGGACGAGAGGGCCTGGCTCGCAATCTCTGTTCTAGTTCCCAAAGAGGCCTTGGCCTCTTAGTTCCACTGAAGGGAAATGTTAATACCTCAGCTTACCAAGACATTTTGGAAAATTCTATGCTTCCAACTTTGTGGAAACAGTTTGGGGAAGGCCCTTTTCTGTTCTAGCATAACTGTGCCCCAGTGCACAAAGCAAGATCCATAAAGGTGTGGTTGGATGAGTTTGGTGTGGAAGAACTTGACTGGCTCGCAGAGAGCCCTAACCTCAACCCTATCGAATACCTCTGGGATGAACTAGAACGGAGATTGCGAGCCAGGCCCTCTCGTCCAACATCAGTGTCTGACCTCACAGATGCTCTTCTGAAAGAATGGGCATAAATAAAAGACACACTCCAAAATCTTGTAGAAAGCCTTTCCAGAAGAGTGGAAGCTGTTATAGCTGCAAAGGGGGGACCAACTCGATATTAATGCCTATGGATTTAGAATGTCATAAAAGCTCCTGTAGGTGTAATGTGTAGATGTCCCAATACTTTTGTCCATATAGTATATGTCATAGAAACAGCTGTTAATTCACAAAGCTGGAACAGTGTGACAAAGCATCTCATTTGATGGTTTATGCTTCGCATGGTTCAAGCTGCAAATCTGTCATGCAGTGATAGAGAGACTGGAGTGCATGACTAGCCAAGCATAATGTGTTCTCAGGGCTCCGCCCCTTGCTGACTCATCGGCATGGTCTAACCAAAAGGTGTGGACAGCGTCGAAGAGATAGTGGCTCTTACAGCTAGAATTTTCTTTGGTAGTACAATCTGCAGCACAACAATATGTAGCAGCAGTGTTCAAATGCAGGACGCGCCCGATATTGGTGCTGTCTGTGACTCTCCTCCCAGAAACACATGTCAGTGCTATCTCTGGCTTTGTAAGTGGCCAAGCTGAGGCTTCATCCAGTGACTGTTCCTCTGCACACAGACAACAGAAGCTAGAAAAGGTGATGGATGAAGAGGGGCTTGCTGATGAAGAGGTAAATCTTTCATAAAAGGGTCAATTTTGATTCCATCAATCCTGATTCCATTCAATACCATTCAATTAAGGGGGGGGGGGGGGTGAAATAACCTCTGCAGACAGGCTGCTCAGAAGATGAAATTATCCCCTCTCTATCTGTTCCTCTTAATCCAATTCTGCATGCTCCATTGTCATAAAATACCACATGTAAATATAAGTATAGCATACAACACAAGGCATTTATTTGGAAAATGTTCTAGAAAAAAATAGAACGGTGTAGTTTAGAAGTTAATGCTATAACTTCCTATTACTACTGGTCATTTGCGTAGATCAAGTAGGCGATACTTGCATCTAACCTAACTGTGATTTGTTTTTCATTGTTTGTCATTTTATTAAAGATTGAAGATATATTTGTCTTCCTCATTTTTAAATATTTTTCATGAATGGGGAAGTGCATCCCTGTTATCTGGTGACTACATACACCAACGTCTCTCTCTTCTTTGACACAGAAGCGCATGCGTCGCTCACAGCATGCCAGGAAGGAGACTGAGTTCCTGAGGCTCAAAAGGACCCGGTTGGGCCTGGATGACTTTGAGTCCCTTAAGGTCATCGGCCGAGGAGCCTTTGGGGAGGTAATAGCTTGCACCTGCGTTTTTCTATGAATTGCTTCTTTACATTATTTATTACCCTATCAATGCCGTTATTCAGATTGACATCCACAGCTTACAGATTTACATTTCTGCAGGAGTTTGTTTAGCAAGGTGGTGATTTTACGGACTCTCGCCTTTCCAGCTCTATTGGATTTTCTGTTAATTGTTAAATCAGTTGCAGTTAGCAGTAGCATAATTTAGATTCAAACTTGCTATCTCTGGTTCATAAGGCTCAGGCTTAAACTGCCATTTAAACGTATGATAGCAATACATACATATATTTTTTACTTAGGCCCTGTCTTGTAAATTACAAATTTGTGCTAGTGAGCTAAATATTAAATTCCACTTGACTTTTTGAGGACAGTCTAGGCATTAGGTAAGAAGTTACCCCTTGACTGTTATGTAAATTTACAGTGAACACTTGAATCGGTGTGACTTGCAGGATAAGCTAAAGTTTGACTAGTTTTTAGTAAATATATAATAAAATGAATGAAGCATGAAACTGATGGCTGCTGATGGAGGCAACTATGTCACCAGCACACTTTTCAGAGGAGGAGTGGAAACGTGTGCTCTAGGGAGACCGGACTTGTCCATCGAGGGGTGTGAAGCTTTGATTAGGTTGACATATCCCTGTTCCCAGGTGCGCCTGGTGCAGAAGAAGGACACTGGCCACGTGTATGCCATGAAGATCCTGCGCAAGGCCGACATGTTGGAGAAGGAGCAGGTGAGAGAAAAGAGAAGACTACAGACTCCCAACCGTAGGAGTTTAACCCTGCTCCTTGGGGGCCAACTCTAAGGACATGGGTCAGATTCATTTGACTTTGCATAACCGCTGATACTCAAGCATGATGATAATGCTTCTGATGCTTGTTATGGTTGTGTGTAACCAGGGGCGGATCCAGATTATTTTCAAGTGTGGGGCACAGGGGGGAACAACTTTTTGGGGGGGGGGCACACAAAAGTGACTATTCAAAGCCAGCCAGATCACAAGGGGGGGCGGGTGCGGACTTCTCAATTGTAGTCTAAAGGCGACGTCACGTTAAGTAATTTATACTCAATAGCAATAATTGACATGGTCAGACGTGACAATTTGAGAAAAAGTAATATCAATTTATTAATTGGATAGCATATTATATTATATTATGTTCTAAACCTTTAAATTATTATAAATTCGTTTTTCATTCTGATTTATTAGTTGACAGAAGTTGTTATAATAAGCTTGCTTGTTTTGTGCGAATGATTCATTTTATATCTTGCTCAGAGCATCCATTTTACATAGGAAATGTACATTCGTCTGAAACAAGCCATGTTATTACTGATAATTACTGAAATGCCGTTGTACCGCACTCATTCCCAACTGCTGCCAAAAATTACAGAAATTAGAACCCCTTTATCTTATAACTACCACCAATTCAATTTTGGAGTCCTCTCAGCTCTGTTTAAGACTATTATTATTATTATTATTACAGTATTTTAATGTGCAGCAACAGTCTGACATTATGGAATTAACAGACATTGTTATATAGTAAAACTAAGGTTTGTTAAAGCAAAGTTTCTTCTATAAATAAAAAAATAATTTGGCTGACTCCCTCTTCATAAATTTAGAACCGCCAATATTTTTTCTTAAATTTTCTTCCCACTCCAATTTCAAATCACCAATTGTCGTATTGCATCTCTGCTCTTCACTACAACTCACCACCACGTGTGGAAAGGGTGAGGAAGTATGACCAGGCTTCTCCAATTCTAGTTGATTTTGCACTACCCATATTTTATCCACACTGAAGGCTACCAGAAAACAAATTTCTGACACTACACAACGGTTGCATGACTCCACAGATTGGATTTTTGCATGAAGTTAGTTTCAGCCATTTTGCATGTCGATTGCAGTGGTTGTTAAAAAGTTAAAAGTTGCATCTTTATGTAAAGTGGCCTTTAGATAGGTCACAGTTAGGAGGTTGAATTAGTTTTGACATAATCAGGGCAAGCTTGATAGTGTACCAGGCTTGACGGGGACTGGCTTTGAGAAAATGGAAGTTCTCTCATAATGTTTGGTTGGAGTTCCCCTTCAGGTGGGAGAAGTTAATGATGGCCCTCATTGCCTGCATTCTCCACCTATTTTTGCTGATTAGGTTGGCCACATCCGTGCAGAGAGGGACATCCTGGTGGAAGCAGACAGCCTGTGGGTGGTGAAGATGTTCTACAGCTTCCAGGACAAAATGAACCTCTACCTCCTTATGGAGTTCCTGCCTGGAGGTAAGCAAGTTGTACTTGAGGGCCCTAACTCGGGGGTTTGCTCACAGGCTTGCTCACTGCCTAACAAACGGATATGGGTATTTTAGCACTCGAGCTGGGTTTGGAATTAATTGGCAGATAAGAAATGCACTCCTGTCAGAGGATGTTTTATTTAACAAACCCAAAAGTAAGTCAACAAAAATAAACCGCTCTTCATGGGTCCCACTCACAGATTCGCCCCAACAAACTAAAATAACTGAAATGAACAACTGAAGAAAAGATAAACAGTCAGTTTCGTCTTCCCGTCTCTCTACTTCATCCTTCGTCTTTCGTCCTCTCGTTTCCGCCTTTGCGTTTGTTGTTTGTTCTTCATTTCCTGTTCCTCTCTTCTCTTCCAACCTCCAGCACCTACTGAGTGATGGCACGCTGTTAAATTAGGTTTGTTATTATTGTGTTCCTCAGCCGGTGCTGATCGGCGTGCCCTGCACGTTTTTGCAAGGCGGGCAGGCATACAATATGAAAAAAAAACTGTAGAATAGGTTTGTTTCCATAACACTTTTTAAGTTTTTTTGTCTTCTTTTTCTAAATATGGTTAAAAACATTGTAGAGAAGATCAGTTTGGCTGATAGTGGCCTTTTTGGCACTGTAGAGACAAAATTAAAATTTTTGTTGTAATCATCAATCATTGATTGCATTGATTGTATTGCTTCTCAGTGGACTTTCTTGGGAAGCAGGAGACTGCTGTATTCCCTCAAAGGAACTGCAACATAAAATATATCCTTCTTCCTTACATTGTATACTCAAAGCGATTCACAGTGTATCCAGATTAAAACAATTACAAACATTTGCACAATATTGTGAACTAGAATGAATGGGAATAGAGCTTCTTATTTCAAAATGTTGTGAAACAATTAGTTTTCTCATGTTTTAAGATGAAACAGTGTGTCACCTCTACATATTGATATTGAAATGTAGTTTAGTTGTTTTTGATGGTTCTGGTAAAGGGACTCTCTACTCAATACATG
>JAOYSI010068406.1:4652-21208 GCA_025775065.1 Hiodon alosoides
CTGTTTACTGAGAGGAGAACCTGCAGGCAACATTATTTTAGTGTAGCGCTGTTTACTGAGAGGAGAACCTGCAGGCATCATTATTTTAGTGTAGCGCTGTTTACTGAGGGGAGAACCTGCAGGCAACATAACTTAGCCGCATGGCGCTCTATTTCCCCAAACTGAAAGTCAGTGTTGCCACATGGAATACTTTTACATCCCTCACTTTATGCTGATGGTCTTCTGAAGGAACTCCTGGAAGCGGGTGGGACAGCTCCAGTTGGTGCAGAGGCTCTCCTGCATGGTGGACATCAGGTTCTCCAGGTTCTTGGTGAAGTTCTCATGCTCGTTGCCGAACAGGTCGATCACAAGCGCTGCCTGGTGGATCTCTGACCTGTACTGCCGCCTCGACATCCTGTCCCAGATCCACAGGAGCTTAACGGTGGTGTAGTTGTAGGAGTCCATGAGGTGGAGGAAGTGCTCCACAAACTCCTTGCCCAGGAAGAGGCCCACCTCGCGAGGGAAGGCTTCATTCTCACGCAGAATGACGTAGAGCAGCATGAGAAAGCCGTCGATGGTGCAGGTGTTCTTCAGGCTGATCTTCACGTACAGCGGGGTGCAGGAGATGGCCTTGCGTCCTGCCCGGATGGTGTAGACGCCACCCCAGGGCAGGACGGGCCTCCAGAAGGAGCGGTCCTCCTCATCGTTGTTGTTGACAGAGGCACGGATCTCCTCAAACAGCGTCTTTGTCCTGGGGGGCACAGCAAAGTTTGTTTGCATAGCAGAGATTCCTCTGCTATTCATGCAGATGCATATTAACTGAAGCAACTTTTCTTCAGGATACAACAGCAAGTCTGCAATTGGAACCTGCAACCTTATGGTCGCAAGTCCAGGTCCTTAACCACCTGTTGGCTCAGCTAGTCTCAGCCTTCAGGACTTATGTTCCAGCTAAGACCCAACTGGGTCTCCCCTTCAGAGAAATAAAAAATAAAAAAAAATAATCCTGAGGAGAATTTACATTTTCTAATACTCAAAAATTCTCTCCGTAGCTGGTAAAAATACGTAGCGATAAAAGGTGGCAAAATTGGAGAAATTCTGCATGTTCTGTTTCTAGAATACATTTTTCTGATGCTATACTATATATATTTAATGGCCTGTCAATTATAATTGATTAATTATAATTAATCAAAGAAAGTTCACCTTATTGTGGAGTTTAAACCCTCCCCCAAAACTAAACACAAGTATTAAGATAAAGTACCATTAATTATGACAAACGTCCCATTTGTTAATACAAACATATGGCAAACTAAGAAGTGAAAATCACAATAAAGGATGATAATTATTAATCTCTATCTCGTCAATAGTTCCGCGAACCAATGATTGTAGCCATATAGTTCATTTAGCGAATTAAGTTGTAAGTTTCGGCCGACAGAAAACCTTGCTTGACACGTTTACAGTGGTAAAGTGTCGACATTGTGCAGGATGACGGAAGTTGAAAGCAAATGTGGCAATGGAACTATCCCATTGACAACCGCTATGTTAGCTAATTAGCTACATGCAGCTAGTGTTTGAATGACAAAATAATTGCACCGTCACTATTTTATTTATGTCCTTAATGATAGGTGTACTCAGCTACCTCATAGATGATGTACAAAACTTAAATAGAAGCATGACAGATCAAACATAAAACAAATATTATGCATTATATAACAAAAACACTGGTGAGAGAAATATATCCCTGTATTCAGACAGGGAGTAAGTGTATTCCACGTCGCAACAACTTCGACCGAGATGAGTCACTAAAAAAGATCACGTTTTTACGATTGTTTACACATGTTTGCACAACAGGTACGGCGACATCGTAACGCAAACAAGAGTTGACTTACCTCTCAATTTGTGCTGCTTCTTCGCTGTTAGAAAACAGGGTTTTTAGATCCTCTGCATATTTTAACGAACAGTAGAATTTACCCTCCATCGTCTTCTATGTTTCTTCATGTCTTCGATCCAGCCTAAATCTACCTCTTAAATCGATCTATTTATTTTCGTTAAAAAGAAACGATTATTTATTTTACTTGCCCCGTCTATTATGTTTTTTTTTTTAACTGTTTGGCCACAGCCCACACAAACCCTACTACGCACTTTTCGTCTGGTACCACGTGTCTCACGTTTACAGTATGTGGGCGGAGCAAAGTACACGACAAATAACTTGCAGATATGTTTAGCAAAGTACCGTCTCTGTTGATATACTAAGGCAGTCCCTGTGACATGACTGAATTTCGAAAATCAGCCTTCTAAAAATATATCTGTGATGCATCATTCCAAGCGCCGCTTATAAGAAACCTATAATGACTGGGGATTAGGAAATTAACCGAGACTATATATTATCAGCCCGCTATCAAAACTAATAACTAAAATAAAAGAGCTCTGGTACAAAAAAAAAAACCCTGATATTAAATTGGCCAAAGTTACGAAAATAAACTACTCATTAGCCTGGCTTGTTGGTATTTCTATTTTCTACCTCTCTACTTTTTTGTGGGGTCACCGGTTTTTAGTAATCGTTCCAGTTTACGGTTACTATACCTCGGTACTTTGTGTTATGACAGAACTATGCAAACCTGTATACTAAGACTACGACACAACAAAGTAATTAATTTTTTTTAAACCGAATGAGGGGGTGAGCGAGGGCTCTTACGTTGTGCTTCCCCGGGAAAATACTAACTTAATTTTCTTATGAGGATATAGATAGATAATGTTATTTTTGCGCTGGGAAATAAACATATTAAATACACACATATTTTCTAAGGCGGTTAAACTAAGAAAGATAAAAATTACATGGAATTCCAGAGAAGGCAGTAACTGTTAGTGGCAACAGAATTAGGCATTTTAGACAGTGCCAAATTTCTAAAGGATTAAGCGTAATTCATGTGTCAGTAATACATTAATTACAGGAAAGCACGGTATGAAACCCCCGTAAGTAGAACTAACGTACTACCAATTCGCAGCATCTTCTTCTTAATGGAGAGGCCAGTCATTTGAGCTCTGGTATCAATATTGCAAGGCCGAAACTCTGTCCTTATCCCATTCTTTTGCGCAAACAAGTAGCAGCGTCCGGAGGAGATTCAAATCAACCTGCAAAATGCATGGTGTTCACAAACAAGGTCTTCTAATATGAAACTGAAGAGAAAGCCGAGGCTAATTTTATCCTCTCGGACATTATCACTCTTTTATTTCTCTCCTGTTACTCACCGTAGTGTGGAGAATATTTCCGGAGTATTGTAAATACTGATCAAAACAGATCGCATAACGAACAGCGCTTACATGTTGGGTATTCGATTACAGGATTCGTTCGGATTGGCTCTAAGAACATTCTGGACTGCGCTCAACTTTTCACTTAAGAGACTCTCATTGGTGGTTTAGAATCTTAGAATGCGCTGACAGGAAGCTACATGGCTATATATTCCTACCATAACCTCTGGTGCTGTCTGCAATGGAAACAAGAAGGTAAGTCCGGGAGTTTACAGTCTCAGTGGCAAAGTTTTAATTTATTTCTTTAATTTGATCTTTGCCTCCACATTTGTTCTATTGTTTAGCTCATAGTACAGATATAATTAATGAAGAATATGCAGTGTATAATATATAAGGATGGAGGTGGACCCAATAATTATCACAAATTCATTACCTCTTGCTATTTCCCTATCAGTTCCTCCTACAAGCAAAATAGATTTCAGATGTCTAAGCCAGTGGCTGTCGCTGGGAATGGACTGCAGAGATACCAAGTGCAACAGCACAAGGCCCTGGTCCACAGTCTGGAGCTGGAATGCCGTTACTGCCTGAGGGGTATCGAGCAGCAGCAGAGACAGTACCGCAGGGCACTGAGCAGGCTGAGTGTGGCCTGCAGTTCCCCTTCTTTAAGCTCAGTCCTGGGCAGGCCGAGGCTGCCCTGCCCCTCCGTACCTGTGGAGTGCAAAAAGCACGAGAACACATTGGCCTGGGGCGCAGCGTCACTGCGCGGGACGGAGACCGGGAGATTAGGCCGTTGCTCTTTTGAAGGGACCTCGAGCTGGGATTTTGATGAGTCATCAGTTGCTATGGTGGCAGCGGATGTATGGAGGTGGGACACAGACAAGCCCTCCTGGGCGACCCTGTCATTTGCCGACATCAGACACAGACACAGGGTGATGATTCAGACACAGGAGCCTTTTAGGAAGTGGCAGACATTTTTGCTGGATCCCTCCGACCGGCAGGCCCTTGAGACCCGGCAGGCTGGACCTTGGTGGAGCCGGCAAGAACACTGGTGCCCGCAGGCACGGGGTCAGTCAGCAGGAAGGCGTTGAGGTCTTCGGCTTCCCACAAACTTAAACAGGGGTACAGAGGAACCTCTGGGTCTGGGTTGCGACTGAAGAGACACTCTCAAGAGATGCCCCCAGACATGCTGATCTCTCATCAGAAATGTGTAGACCCCTAAAATCCTGTTTCTGAGGCCCACTGTGTTATCAAATCTTTATTTTATATATTAGTTAAAATAAATAAAAAAAATGTTTAAAATTATATATATATTAGTAAAAATTACCTTATTTCCAAAGTTTTCCAAATGTTGAAACTTGTTTACAGGTAGTTGGAATATCACTTAAATAGGGATTTAGTCGCACTTGAGAACCACTGGTATACTTTGTTAAATGCTCATATTCAAATGTATGCAATGCCTATTTATGCCACAAGGGGGTACTACTTTAAAAAGAATGCTACCAGTTTTTTTTTTTAAAGAAAACATATCTCAAGTGACAATTTAAGCATATCGAAAATATTTTTGTTAAGCACAAGGTAAGCATTCGCTGTACAGATTACTTGAAAAATATAAATGTTAAACCGAATATAAATGTTATATAAACTAGTTTTGATGAAGTTTTCGTCTGTTTTTGCAAATTGACCAAATATGGTTGCTAAACAGGATTAATCATCTTTTTTGTTTTTGAATGATAATATAAATTAATTGCCGAAGAATTTGCATTAGTTAAACAAAACCGGAACAATAACATCAAGAGGTTTCTTCAACGTTCCCAGTAAGACAATAAAATTAATATAAAGCCTTTTAACAGTCCACGGATTATTCAGAACTCTACTAAAACTCAAAACCATTGTATTTTAGAAATTAGTTTATCTACGTAAGATTAGTATCAGTGGTTTTTCAGGCAACTTATTCTACAACCAAAAAAATTTGGACGGACAGTACACGGATCCGGTCTTTTTTAAGATTAAAGATTAAGAATTGATAAGAATAAACTGATAAGGGCACTTAAAAGTACATTAACCATGATTTATCTCGCGAACGGATTTATCGCACCTAATGCCTAAGTAAACATGAAATATAAAGTACATTTGTTCAAGAATTACATGTGAATGTATAAAACGTCATCCATTTCCTCACTCATACCTCTTCCAAATAGTTACCGACGTTTCAGTACAGTGCATAAGCATAAACTATTTTTATCCAGGGAACGTTATTATAGCAGGGGGCGGGGTCTCATAGATGAAAGAGAACCAGTTAACGGAGAGAACAACCCTCCTGCCAATTTCGTGCACGGTTTAGGGTATGCCGCATTATTTGAAATCCTTCAGAGCGTCCACTAGGAGGCATTTACGTCATAACGAGCCACCTCCACGTACAATGACGTTTAGCCATTCACTGACAAGTCAGTGCTAATGCTATTAACCTTATTTCTTTTGACTATAGAGACAGTTATGAGAACCGTCGAACTTAACACTTCCACCAGATGTAGACAGAACTAATACAGTACGACATTAATTCAACGTCGTCCACAATTTTACTTTCGATTAACGTCTCTATAATTGATAACAGTAAATTAATGTGAGGGCAGACATGGCGACTACTTCCTAAACCTTTCCAGCTCAGTACGCTGATTAAACATTCTGCGCATGTCAACTGGCTAAATGTTTAAAAAAAAAAAAGGTGCTTTACACTAGTGAGCGAACGAGAGGAAGTGGCGGGGGATCTGGGTCCGCACCTTTTCCGGGAGCATAGAGCGTTGTAACAGAGCGATTGAAAGAAGACAAGCGGGGTGGATATATTTGGGTAACGGGGGGCCGCCGTAGTTGAAGGTAACAAAAATATAATCTGTCGACACCAACTGTATAAGAAAAAAGTATAGGATCTTTCCGCGATGATACTAATTTAAATTAAGCATAACTGTACAAATAATCGAGGTGGTGGAGGCGCCTAAAGTTGTGTGTTTTCTGACACCCCTCCCTTTTCCGAACCGCTCTTCTGTTGCAGGGTGAAGGGAAGAGGAAGCATTCGAATGAATCAATGACCTTTGGAGTTACGGAGACTCGAGCTGTTCCTTCTATAACCAGAGCGTATACCCCGGCCAGCACTGAAACGTCGCGGAAAATTGCGCTCTCCGCCCGGCATTTGCTAATCGAAACAAGGGCGAACAGGAGACACCTCAAGACGGAATTACCAGGAGGAAGTAAGCTCCGCAGGCTTTTTAAAGGGCCTGTTCGAAATTTCAAATTTTCTTAACGGGAAAAAACGCGAGTTTTCTTGTGTGTTTTCAAGTTTAGTATAACAGCTGAAACAATTCAGTCCGGGAGTTTTGGCAATTAAAGGATCGGCAAAACCCACCGGTGAATCTCTTATCACACGAACTTGCTAAAACAATTCTCCGAGTACCGGGACATTTTTTGCGTTGATGCTGGAAAACAATTTATGCTAGTTTGCTAGCTGCCTCGGACACCATATTTGTAATCAATTCAAATAACTCAAGTCAAGTATACTTAATGACTTTGAACTCGAACTAAAACATATATTGGATGATAGTTTTGTTTTAAAAACTTTGCACTGCGGGTTTGTTTTGGTTGCCGTCTTACTGAGATAGACACTGTTTTAGAAGTTATTCATACCTGGAGTTCTTAAATTCAGATAATATACAATTATTTTCACAGGTACATGGCTTAACTCGGACCGTTCCTAACTTTTTTTTTGTTAATTGAATGTTTAAAAAAAAAATACATTAACGGGACGTATCGCATTTTGGCGTTTGGGAGCACAAAAGAGAAAACCAGCAAAAGAGAATACAGCAAATTTCTCCGAGAAACTGGATATTTATGCCCTGTTTACAAGATGGGGAAAATGCTATCCAAAATCTTTGGCAACAAGGAAATGAGAATACTGATGCTTGGACTTGACGCGGCCGGGAAAACGACCATTCTATACAAACTCAAACTGGGACAGTCTGTCACCACCATTCCCACTGTCGGTTTCAACGTGGAGACTGTCACCTATAAAAACGTGAAATTTAACGTGTGGGACGTAGGAGGACAAGATAAGATCCGGCCCCTGTGGCGGCACTATTACACGGGCACGCAGGGGTTAATCTTCGTGGTGGATTGTGCGGACAGGGATAGGATAGACGAAGCCAGACAGGAGCTGCATCGCATCATTAATGATCGGGAGATGAGGGACGCCATCATTTTGATTTTTGCCAACAAGCAAGACCTGCCCGATGCTATGAAGCCGCACGAGATACAGGAGAAACTGGGCCTGACCCGCATCAGAGATAGGAATTGGTACGTGCAACCCTCCTGCGCGACCACAGGTGACGGACTATACGAGGGGCTAACCTGGCTAACATCGAATTACAAGTCTTAATGATCGGATGAGGACTATTTAGAACGAGGAAAAATATACAAAAGTCAACTTACAAATAACACGACTTCTGAGAAGAATATATAATAAGAAGTTTGAATATATTTTCATTTATTTTTTTGATTATGATGACCCCAATAACTAATCTTTTTTTCCCCCTTTAAACAGCCTGTATTGTTTTGGCCGTTTTATTTTAGTTCGCTTTTGCAATGTAGTAGGCCTGTGTCACTTTCTTTAATTATTATTGTCTATTAATCCATAAACGAGTTTTTAAAAACGAACTACATAGATTGCGGATTTTGTATTCCTTTTTGTGTCGTTTCTGAAGATTAAGGGTTTTAGATAATAATCTTTGATTTATTATCGTTTAAACAAGCTTGGGGTTGATTCGCTTATGTATTCATACATCTATGAACTTAAGTTTGGTTTAGTCGTATGTTTGCTGGAGGAGGTAAAACGGCAGTGTATCTTAAGTTTTAAATGTTTTCTCTGGAAATCAAATGCCTATATCTAGTTACGCTTGTTTGGATAGCGACTATATGCTAAAGAAGAAAAAAAAAACCATTAAAAACGGATCTACCGTAACTTGAAGTATTTCTCTAGATACTGTAATAAGTACTACCAGAGGGGCTCGGTTTCAGCACTGTGGCAAGGTTTTGACTAACTTTTTAAAGCTGTGTTAAACTTGGAATATTGTTTTTAAGGACCCAAATGCCACTCGATATGAATGAAGACTTCAACTGCCAGTCACTCTGAATTCACGCCTTTACTCCCATTACCCGCGATCACTGCCTGCCCCCCAAAGCATTGCCGTGGTTTCCGGCCGTGTGATTCATGGCAAATGACAGGGTTGAGTAGGTTGGGTAAGGCTTGTATCGGGTAGTGTGGAAAGTGTGAATGACAACGAAACAAGCGTTGCTGGCTTTACGTTGGGCAACTTTCAACATCCCAGTCCGCTGGTCACCAAGGCGTGGTCCCTGGAACTTCATTACATTATGACCAAAACACCATTGCTGATTTGACTCACTGTCACGCAGTTTAAGATCTGGTATTCTGTAATTAAATTTTTTTTCCCTGTCTGTTCTATTTACTATTTGAAGAAAAATAAAAATAAATGTACAGGACAATGTAATTGTAACAAATCTTATTAAACTAGCGATTTTAAACATTTTCTCTCATTTTCACAGATGATCCGAGTTTGTGTGCCGCTGAGCAACAGGTGGGGTTTGTCGTTGTGGTTATAAAGCAAAATGGATAATCTAACTGGCTTTGACTAATGGTTCTGAAAACTTGTGTAATGAAGTCCTCAGGACAGGCAGACATGAAATGTAGTCTGAATTGGACTGGGAAAGGTCTCTCGGAGAACATTTCGGTGCACTGAGTCAGTATCACTGGGTAATCGGAATTAGGTCGTAGTGTCAGTACTTGATAGCCTTGGACTGTATGAGTGACTTTAGAATTCTGTATGACGGTGCTTCAGGCCGGCGGATGTCCCGAATGCTGTACTGCGCCTGCACAGGTTTGGTTTGCTTACACCTGACTGGATGAAAGGGCCCGGTAATGTGACGTGTATCTATAGAATTCCAAAGTATGACCCCTATTAAGCAATTTGAAAGTCATTGCAAGTAAGGCCTTAAAGAAAGAACAGATGTGATTTGTAGTATTTAATGATAGGGCTGATTAAAGTATGACGGTAATCTGCCTGTACGTCAGAGGTTGCTGAGATTTCGCATAGGGGGTGTGAAGCATTGAAAGTGGGGCAATGTCTGTGGGTGCTTTCAATGATGCAGCCAAAGGGAGGGATTTGGCGGACCGTTTCCAACCCGGCTGCTGTGTCGTCACTTGTGGTACGCTGGGGTGTGGTCAACAGATTTGTGATGAGGTCATCTTGTGTGGTCATTTCCCCTGTCAGTCAAGCGCAGGGGGGAGGTTTTCTCAAAGTGTCCGTTTCGTTGTCTTGGTGTAACGGCAGGGTTGTGACAATATGTGCGGCCTGTGTCGGTGCTCTGACACATTTTATCCCCTGTAGGTTTGTCTTTGTCAGCGGTGACATTAAACTTTGGCTTGCAAATGTTTGTTTGTTTTATGCGGGTATTGGGTTGGAATTTGATCCGCGGAGTTGGAACAGGAGCACATTGTTGTTTTTTGCCGTGGTGGTTGTCTCGTAGCTTTAAATTTAAAAAAATCCTAATTGGTCTGCACGGGTTTAATGCTCAACGAGGCACAGACACGTAGCAGGTGACTCCAGGACTCTGTATGTTGCTACAGACGACCAAAAGGAGGGTTTATACGAGCTTGTGCCATGCAGGATTTCCTCTGCTGGTCCAAATGTCTACACAAAGTGCTGGTCTGGTTTGAGTTGCTTCTGCAGCTGCTGTTTAATTCGGTGGTGTGACCAATTCAACTGATGGTCTCAGCTGTTACTCCCTTCTTGCGTCTCAAGAGAAAAAAATAACTGCCATTTGTTTAAAAATGAATAAATAGGGCTGGCAGGAATGACAAAGTTCTTTTTAAAACGGTTCTTGGGAACTTTATCATGAGGTAAAATAAGGGTCTTGAGTGTCATTTGAAACTGTTGGGGGCATTGCCAGAACATGACCAGCTTCCTGGTTTTGAAAGGGTGTGGAGTCTTTGTTCAGGTGGTGTTAGATTTGTCGCTTCCTCTTTGAATCGTGTCGTTTTTAATGTGACTTTCTGTCCGACTGTCGGAAGTTCTTTACTGAGCGAGACACCCGGAGCCGTCGTTCTGGAGTACCTTTTTTGGATACTTGAGGAAAGCTGTGGTCCGGTTGCTGTGCTCGTCTGTGTTTAAAAACCTCTGCGGCGTCTGAGCTTTTCTACAGGGGCCAGTGGATGCTCCTTCATCCTTACAGCACACGTCAAACGCTTGGCGGGTGCTTCTCTGCGGTCGATCTGGCACTTTAGAACCGCAACTGCTGAGTAAAAAACACTTAACCTGCACGGTTGGCGGTTTTGTGGGGTGGGTTTTGGTGTGGGCCGCGGTGTTGCTTGGTGGCTTTTTGCGGGCAACTGTGACTGCAGGCATGCCTGGTGGTGTAGAAACGGGACGGGCGCGACTGTTCACACACATTAGGGCTGTGTGTACACTGCGGGCATCGTCGCGTTCAGCGGGTTTGCATGGAGGGGGCGATTAAATAGATGGCTTGAATACGGAAAAACGAAATGCTCCCACTTGAAGGAGAAGTGTAGTTGAGGTGTAAAGCCTCCTTGGGTGTGATAGGTTCCACAGAGTGTACGTAGGAAAGGCTTGTGTTTTCAGGCTCACGTTGCCCTCCGAGCATCTCTGTGCTAAGCTCCGTGAATGCGCTTTTCAGAGGGGGTAGTCGGTGACAGGGTAAGGCAGCTTTTATTGTCAGTTGTGTTTGGCCTGGGACTAGGTGTCCATTGTGTGTGGCTGGCGGGGGGTGGGTTCCAACACAATGAGGTCCAATTTGTGTCTGAATTGTCGGTAGTTCAGTTCCTCTCAGCTTTGGTACTGTGGCCAGGAGAGGGCCGGTGGGAGCCTAACGCTGGCCATGTCCGTGCGAGTGTAACAGAGGAGACCTGGCCGGGTTTTTCTCGAGTTTTAATAAGTGAGTAGAAGAAGAGACGTCCCACTTGTTTTACCAGATTGCTCACGAGGTGGACGTGCGTAGACAGAACCGTTGGCCTTCTGGCTTTTGACGGCTGACGTGTGCAAGCTTGGAGCTGCGCCGACGGGGGGGTGGTCCTCGACATCTTCGCTACGGTCTTAATCTCTTCAGTCGGAGTCTGCTCTGCCTTCGGTTGACCCAAGGCATGCTGGGAAAAGGCGACGTCGGATTTAGGGGCGGGTGGTATCGACGAGGGGTTTCTTCGAGGTCATGTCTCTTCTAAATTCCACATTTCCTCCACATAAAGGGTCTGACCGAGTCGGGGGAGAGTCACGTTAAAGGAAAGATGGTAGAGATGAAGAATTCATCTGGTGGGATTAGTTGACGCTAGTCACACTTTTATCCACTCTGCAAGTGTCGGCACAAGGGAAAAATTTGAGGCTGGGCCATTAAAGGACAAAGTAGTTTATCCGCTTGTTCCTGTTTACACTGTAATAAAACCAACAAGCCCACATTCCACAAGCTGGATACCAAAAGTCACGCTCTCTCTGATCACACGTCAGAATCCGACAGCCATCGCCCCTCGTTTGTCGTTGCTGGGCACCTGGGCTGTGTCCGGCCAGCTGGCTCTCTTAAGCAGGGGGTTTTCTGGACCCGGCTTGGAGGTGTTGGAAGGCTAGGGAGGGTCCCGGATCGCCTGTCGCCTGGCGGGTTGGCCTTAGTTGCCACTGCGTCATTGAGACCTGTGCTGTGTTTTGGAGCGTTTGCGAATCCTTTTGTGTTCCACAACACTTATGAAACTTCAATACAGCGCGCCGCTCCACTGAAATGGCCATGTACTGTTCTGTGTACTGTGAGACCTCTGGTAAAACCCACCAAGGTGGGGGAGCTTTGTTGATTTCCTCAGAAAGTAAGCAACGCTCCGACGTTGTTTTTATTGTTACTTTTATAACGAGCCAAAAACCTGCCAACCAATGGGATCAGATTGACTGCAACATGACAAGGCCCCAAGGTGAGATGATGTCTTTGTGTGACGGATGGATGTTCAAGTGTAAACCTAATTTTCCACTCTTCATGATGTTCTCGGTGAAGGCACTGAATGTGTTTGGCTTTGTGAGAGCTGTGTTGATGGCTGTGTTGTCCACCCTTTCTATAAAACATCATCCCAGTTTAATAATATAGATCACAGCACTGTAGTTTATCCTCTTTTTGATAATCTCTGTGTGTGTGAGTGTGTGAGAGAGAAGAACCAGGCCAACACTTCTCTCAACCAATTTGGTTCGAAATAACTGGGCCACATTTATTTTCCATGTAATTAATTTGACCTGTAATTGTTCTCAACCACTTATAATACGATCAACATTTGTGCCCCAAAAAGAAAAGGCCATAAATGAACCCATCCAGGTTCAGGTTCAGGCAGTCTGACCCTGCGTTCCTATGGACTAAAAGCACAAGCTAGCTGATCAAACAGGAGCTTATCAGACTTGCACAAACTCTGGGCGCCAAGGCCGTCTCCTGCGTCTGTACACTCTGTGAGGTGGGGGAGGTCCGAGACACCGCTGAACCCCGGCTAAAGGCTGGAGGGTTGAGCTGTACTGAGAGGACGGGGGCGTGGCCTGGCCTGGCCTGGAAGGGGGTTCCTCGTGCTCGCTCCAAGGTCTCGCAGCCGGGGCACTTGCAGGTATCTGAAGCCGTGTGCGTGCGTGCGTACGTGTTCTCAAAACTCCCTCTAGCCACAGAAAAGGGAGAAACGCTTGATTAACCACATAGACAGTAGTTTTCGTTTTGAGGAGGGGTGCGCCCTGTTTCCTCAGCCTTACTCGAGTGAAGAAACGGCCAGCTGCCCGATGTCTGTCAGCATTAGCGTTTTTTAAAAAATGTCCGTTAAGTCTCCTCCCTCGAAAGGATGCGTTACAGCACGTGCCTATGGTTCACCGACCAGTGTACTGTGAGAATTCTGTTACGGACAAGCAACTGAAGACCATTGTTTATAACCGGATACAAAGGTACAAATGTTTTAAACATTGGGAATAAAGGACTGCCTACTAAAAGTGATGAGAGCAGATTTAGTCCTTATCTGGTCAGGTCTTGGATCTTCTAAAGATGTAGGGGAGGTGGATGTTGTCTACAGTTGGAAAGCCCTGAGAAACGTGTGGTTTCTGAGGTCTCATGAACAAAAGGAGGAGCTACAGTGGGTAGGAAGTGGGAGGGACACATAATCATAATCGTATTCCCTCTTCATAATATTTGAACAATTGCAACGGGTCAGGTTCTGGGTGTTGGTGTGTACGCGAGGGAGACGTCCGTCAACATTCTATGCAGCCAACCAGATTATGTTCTGAAAGTGAATGCCCGGTTGGCTCCACGGTATGAGCCCCCTGTGGGACGGTTGTGTGAGAGTGACTGGCAGATGGTGGGTATTGCAGGGTTGGGAGACATGTCCCTGATGAACAGGTGCAGATGGGGTGGGGAGGGGAGGCCAGTGCAATCCACAGGGGATGGCAGGATGGATCTTCCTTTCTTCACTAAGAGGGAGGGGGAGGGAGTCCCAGTGACCAGCTGCCCGAGGGACTACGCTGAGTGTTGAAAATACTGACCACCACAACTCGGGGTGTCCCCCCATCAACACGGGTTTGATCCTGCTGACGCCTTCAGACGTCCCTTTACTGGCCAAGCCACTGTGATGCCTCTACTAACAGGTTTTTAATGGGAATGGAGATGAGGGCAAGAAAGAGAGTTGTGTATGTTGGGGGGATAGGCGTGTTTTCTCTGTCTAAAGCATGGGGGGCTGGCACGGGGAGGGAGGGTTTGTCAGACAGTGAGATTTGTTTGGCAGTGGGTGTGAGGGTTTGGCTGACAGGTGGGAGAGAGGGTTTGTCTGGCAGTGGGAGTGAGGATTTGTCTGACAGTGGGGGTTTGTCTGGCAGGTGGAAGTGAGTGTTTGTCTGACAGTGGGTGTGAGGGTTTGTCTGACAGTGACAGTGAGGTAGGTGTGGGCAGCCTGCCGCTCTGGGTAATTCCAAGGGAGCCTTCGCTCCAGCTATGAACATTTATATTTCGATATTGAACACTTTCGCCTGGCTGCTTGGTGAGGGCGTGGGACCCACATGGCTGGCGCAGTTAAGCCTGCCAGGCGGGTTCGATGAACTTAGCTCTGCAGTTTCCCTTTCGGCATGAAAGGAAGAGGAAACACCGAAGACCCCGCCTCCTTCGCAGCGTTACATTGTTCGCTGTGGGCGGAGTCAGTAGGTTTGGCGCCGGTGTAGTCGGTGATACCAGCGCCACCCTCAGCCGGTAAAATAATAAACAAATAAATAAATAAATAAACGTGTCACTGACTCGACTAAGATCCCGGGCCTTGCACGCTTGTCAGTAACCAGATCCCCGGCTTCATTTTCCCTCGTTTCCATGGCTGCCAGTACGTTCCTTGAACTTCTGCAACGTTGGTTGTGCTGACAAGCCATAAAACATTAGAGGTCATTAGGGGGTGTGTGTGTGTGTGTGTGGGGCGATGAACTCCAGAAGAAAACTGTTACCTTGCACTCCAGGAAACCGCTGAAGCATAAATAAATAAAGGGAGAAAATCAGAGGAAACTCTGAACCCTGTAGGGGGACGACGACGGGCCGGGCCGGGCCACAGCCTGCCAGGTCACAGCCTGCCTGACCCAGCTGGATGGTGGCAGTTTATCGACCCTGTTAATCTCATTGTGTGGTCTCCTGGAGGTTCCTGCTGGGTTGATCAGCCTGAGCTCCCCCTGACGTGCGCCCAGGATACGCCACTGGAACCGCTGTTACCGTGGGGTGGGGTGGGGTGGGGTGGGGGTTAGTTTTCCAGACGAGGTGTTGTCATGCTGCAAGGTGAGCGATACGGGGGGGGGGAGAGGAGTCACATCTGGCACCATTGGGAGTTTGGGGTTTTTGTTCTGCCCTCTGGAGTAACGCTAACCCCAATCCTATCAAGGGGTCGATCTTGTTCCTTCTGTACCTGCCTCTGAGCAATCATCCTAGCACAGCTGTTTATCCCTCCTGTTGTGAGTTTTTGTTAACGAGCCACGCGACGGGAACGTTCAGGCGGTCGGTGGGGGGAGGCAGAGTGGCTTCCCGGCCCCTGATCCCAGGCTCAGATCGATGGCAGGAGAGAGAGGATTCGCACTTCGGTGTGTCCCGCGGAGTCAATACTCGGCTCCCCCGAGGGGAAAGAGGAGGCTGGGCTGGCGGTATTGATTCCCCCCCCCCCCACCCGGCTCTCAGCAGCAGCAGCTCAGGGCTGCAGGAATTGAATTCCCCGAGTCCCCAAACAGGAGGTGCCATGTCATTGGGAGGAAGGAGCGCCGTCGTCTTGTCTCCTCGCACTATCTGCACCTCCTGGTCATTTCTTCCTTAACGGCGGCTAATCGTGGAGTCTTCTGTTGGGGGTGATTATGTATTCCCCCGCTCTGTCTGCCTGGCCTTAACGGAACAAAATAACCGTTTCAAGTGTTTGTTGTAGTACTTTGACACTGAAATGATAACGTTACTTTTAAACAACTTTTTCCCCACATAAAAAAAAAAGATGGATTTGTCATTCGGTGGAGTGATAAAAAGGGTACTTTCCGCTAGTGATTGTACACTGCTCTGCTTTTGATTACGTAGAATAAGGCGCTGTCATCGGAATGACGGAGCCGTTCTCACAAGATTTAGAGCTGCACTCTATTTACAGCGGAGCCCAGGGTACAATTTTCAGCACAATATAAAATTACCTGCTTGGTCTCCTGTCTGGCCGCCTCCTCTGAGCTATTAAAAGCCTGGGTGCCAGGACTCCCATACAAACAGACAGCTTGTTTTTCCACGGTCACTCGGTGCGACGTTGGAGACGAGACGCCGCGGCGGAACGAGAGGGAGCGGTGGCTGGGTTCTCTTTAACCCACAACGAGGAGACTGTTTATGGTTGTGACAAAGACACCATTGACGTCTAATGTGCTGTAATCGGGCGGGGGGGGGGGGGGTTACAGGAAATTGGGCCTCGGCCCGGGTTTTTGGGTGCTTCGGCGACACGCTAAGCCTGCATCGCTGCCTCTGGCCCTGAGCCACTGGCTCGTGATCTGAGCGTCGTAACCAGCACAGTAACGCTGGCGGCTCGTGATCTGAGCAGAGCGTCGTAACCAGCACAGTAACGCTGGCGGCTCGTGATCTGAGCGTCGTAACCAGCACAGTAACGCTGGCGGCTCGTGATCTGAGCAGAGCGTCGTCACCAGCACAGTTACGCTGGCGGCTCGTGATCTGAGCAGAGCGTCGTCACCAGCACAGTAACGCTGGCGGCTCGTGATCTGAGCAGAGCG
>JAOYSI010068406.1:31095-51911 GCA_025775065.1 Hiodon alosoides
TGTGTCACTGCTGCGTTAATGACCCGAGCCCTGAACTCTACCTGTAACTGTGTGTGTCACTGCTGCGTTAATGACCCCATTCTTTTCCCTATGGGAGGTTTTCTGAGTGTACCCAGTGGCTTCTGTTTCCTGGGTCAACGTTGACCATCTGCTGTGACAAAATGAAATACAATTTCACGCATGAATTGGTGTATAGCTGGAACGCTGGAATTCAATTAAATGGAATTCATTCTGCACAGAGTTTAGCATGAAGTGTACATTTTCAAAGCACATTGGATTGTACATAAGTTAGCAGATTAAACAGATCACTGTAAGTACAGTGTTCCCTAAACAAAGGCCCAGCATTTAGCCTCAGTTAAACCAAGACCAAAATATAAACACACCTCTTTGCTAGGTACAGACTACTTCCTGTGTGTGTTAGTGCGTGAGTGTCAGCCTGTTGGTGGTCACCCCACAATGTGACTGTCACAGTATTCTTCCTGCTCATAACCGTATGATGTCACCACCCACCAATCAGACGGCTCCCAAACTGAGGGGAGCGGCGAGGCTTAGTTGGTGCCTCTCTGAATCCCCCCTCATCGCATCGACAATGGAGAGACACATGTGCCTACAGAAACCCAGTTCAACCGCGTGTCTCCGGTGGGGTTCTCATTGTCAGAAACACAGTTCAACCGCGTGTCTCCCGTGAGGTTCTCATTGTCAGAAACACAGTTCAACCACGAGTCTCCCGTGAGGTTCTCATTGTCAGAAACCTGGTTCAACCGTGTGCCTCCAGTGAGGTTCTCATTGTGTCACGATGGGGATATTAATATGGCCATCAACAGAGGGTGGCACATGTTTCCTCTTTACATTAGCCAGAGACAGGAAGTTGCGGTTTCTTGCAGCAGCCGTTGGGGCATTGCACAGTTAAACAGTCATGTGACCCAGAACACTTCCTGTTAGAGACGTCATGGATCTAGGCTACTACGCTTTGGTGGTGTAACAAACCATTTGGTGTGCAACAAACATTTCATTGCACACTCTTAAAACATCCAGTGGAATTGCGTATTGTGTACTTGTCTTTTTCATATGTACAGCGCCATCTGCTGGCCACAAGTTGGCGCCACTTAGCTGCTTTCAAAGGTCACATTTAGAGTGGGCTGCTGATTGCTTTCCTTCTCCCCTCAAGGTTTTCTCGATGGCGTCGTATCCAGGCTGCTCACAAACTATGTTTGGGCCTAAAACTGGACACGCACGTAAAGAATGACTCTTGTTAAAATCAGCCCCAGGCGCTGGAAGAATTTTGCTCTCACTTCTCCACCCCGACACGCTGATGTCACCGGCTCTGAAGCAGTCCACAGTAAGGCTGAATCTAAAAGCGGGCCGGATCTTTCTCTCCGTTGTCCAACGTCGGTAACCCTTCTGCTGTAAAAAAATAAACGAAAAGGTACAGGGTGCACCAGACCGGCACACCTGTTCAGACGGAGGGGAGAAGTTTCAGGTTCTTCCCCTTGACGGCACTCTTGACTCTGCTACTCCCCCCTTCCCTCAGCACGGGCTCGGTGTCAAAGCAATTAAGCTAAACATATCCCCATTAGGGCAGGCAGGGAGTCGTACAGAAGCCTGCCGCTGTGATTTCTAATGGCCCAGTTGCACAGGGAAAATATAGAGGAGGGCACCATGGGAAAATGATCTAAAACGAGTCGCTGTGGTTATTTATAGTAAGAGGTAACAAATAGAAATTAAACTCACGCCTCACGCCTATATTTGTCTCCCCCTCCCCCCTCCCTCTTCCCTCCTCTTACCTCCTCTTACCGTGGACACAAGTCTGCCCATGGAGAGGCTTAGAGGTTAAAGACGTCACCCTAAGGTTGAAGGGTGCCAAGCCGTGATCCCGCTGCCCTGCACCTGTTGTCTCTCCGGGGTGTTTATTATTTAAATTACAGTGATGGAAAGGGGGAAGGTGGGGGAGGGGGGTATCAGCTTACTGACGTAGAGATGGCCTCGCTCAGTGCAGTGTGTGTGTGAGTGTGTGTGTGTGTGCGTGAGTGCGTGTGTGTGTGTTTATGAGAGAGGAGACCACGGCCAGAGCACCTTTTGGACCCGAAAAGGCAAGCTCTCACGTAGCAAAGTCTATCTCCGTCCGGCACTCTCCGTCCTCAGAGTTACAAACACATACTGTTGCAGCACTGGAATTCACCAAACCGCACGTTCTACAAGCCTGATACCAGGGAAACCTGCCAGTCGAGTGCTCAGAAGTCTCAGGTGCGGGACGTTCAGGTTCTACCTCAACGCCAAGTTTTACAAATCGAGACTGGCCGATCTGGACGCGGCTAAAAGTGAAGTGAAAGACAGAAGTGGATAACGTTCCCCACAAAACCCAACAGAAAGAACACACAGGACTGCCGTCTACTCCCACATGGAGGATGCTGGCTCCATGGAGACCGCTGGGACCACCTGCTGTGATCCTCCCCACTGGACAGGCTTTGCTCCTTTCTCCTCCCTCCCAGGAGAGGAGTCATAAACTCTCTCCTATTTATATAAACACACATGAGTGAAAGGAGAGGGGGGAGGAGTCATATACTCTCTCCTCTTAATGTAAACACACACGAGTGAAAGGAGAAGAGGGGGGAGGAGTCATAAACTCTCTCCTCTTTATGTAAACACATAGGAGTACTAAAGCAAGTGCTGATCCAGGACAAATTTGCCACTGTTGTCTGGTGGTTTTTGCCACTGGGCTTGTAACCAGCAGGTGGCAGGTCAAATCCCTTGAAAAGCATTACTGTTGAACCTAAAGCAAAGCACCGCAGCTTACGAAGCGGACAAAGTGTGATGTTTTAAGCTACGCGAGTCAGTTTTGATAGAAGCCTCCACTAAGGAAAATAATGTGATGTAAGAACAAAGGGGCAGATTTGCAAGGGCCTGATGTGATTATCAAAGGCAGAAATGAGGCAGAATGGGGTGAGAGAGCTGGAACTTCACTTCCATAAATACCAGCGAGATGAATGCACTTCTTTGTGGTTGAGATTATTTATGGAAATTCAATTCAAAACTCCGGTTCCAGCTCCCACCATATCCAGGCTTGTTTGGGCTTCAGTTGAGCGAATCACGAGACTTTGTGTTCCGCCCGTCTAGGCCCCGCTGTCGCACCGAAAAATCTGAAGAGTTGTGGATATTCCCTGCACCCGGACTAATGCTTGTGGATTTTAAAAAAATACACATGGTTTTAAATCTACTACCACTGTACCACTGATAAAGATAAAAGATCATAAAAAGATCCTGTGTGTTCTGATTGCCAGTAATGATTCTGTGCCATTATATTTTTAAAATATAAGAAGTTAAGGGGGTTGCCAACGCTATTGTTAAATCACTGCAAAATAAAAACATACGAATAAATACGAACCTTTACACTGGGATACAGTGTTATTTTATAGCCCGTCCACTCTACCATCAAAGCTTCTATGACTTGGTCAGCCTCATCATCACTCTTCTGGGACTTGTCTTGTCGATGATCGACTACGCTACTGATTCTAAACCAACACTGACCTCCAGTGGCCACTGCTGGAAGTGTTTTTATTTTATTTTTATTAAATCATTAATCATTTAAATCATTAGGCGACTATATGTAAACTGTCCAATAATCCATTAGTCAGTCAATGAAAAGGCTGAACAGGATATTTCCCCAAAGCACCAGCAGAGAGGGATTTCCTGCTAGATCCTTGTGTGTCCCCCAGTTTTGTGATGAACCCCTACCTGTCAACCTGACTGATGCTTACAACTACCCCCCCAAAACTACACTGTCCATATTTATGTTTTCCACTGTGAACACCCTACAAAACAAGGAACAAACATTTAAAGTTTCTTTAGTTTTCTTTAGTTTTAACTTAATTTTCACCCTAAAAAAAACCACCTTGCATTACCAAGTATTAACAACTTTCTAATTAGTCAATCAGACAGGTAATAAAAACTGCTTCTTTTCAAGTCAACACAAAAAATAGATAAATGTATTTTTATTTTATTTAAGAAAAACATTTATTATCTAAAAAGTTGACTAAACGACAAGGCACAACAACAGATCACATGTGTCAATGGTGCAGTAGACACTAAGAGATGTTACAACGCAGGACAGCCAGAACACAGTTCTCCTGAGCAACATGTAGGGAACCTGCTAGCCACCATTTGCACTGCCCGGCCACTCTCAATCACAGCCAATCGCCTGCTCCGTTGGGCGTAATCTTTAAGCATTCTCTCATCTTTTTTGAATGATTACCCATCCCACGGCCCTGCAGGACATCAGGCCTTGGGGTAGAGGTGAAGGATGTGAATGTCAGGGCTGCTGAACTCGGGGTCCTGCATCTCAAGGGGAATCTCCTGGGACCGGAAGTCTCGGAGCAGCAGCTGGTCGAGACGGGCGGAGAGAAAAAATAACACCAGGTTATTCTTACTATCAGTGTGGTTAACACCTTCTTCTTCTTTCTTCTTGTCCTAAATTCCAAGCTCTGTCCTCGATTGTTGCAATCATATCTTTCTTTAAATACTAATGAATCCTTTAGGGATTGTTGCTGCTGCTGCTGCTAAGCCGCAGTGGCGCAGCGAAAAACTATTAAGGAGAGACAAGACAGACAGCTTGCGGCACAGCAAGGGGAGCGTTGGACTACAATAAGCAGAGTGCCACACAGCTCTTTGTCCTTGTCAGGAGGCCCAACAGAACCGTTGATTTCCTTTCACAGTGAAAGCTGAACAGAAAGGCCTTCACTGCTCACCTCAAAGAACCGCTTCTCTACTTCCGGGTTGTTGCCCATGGTTCGTTGCTCATAGCAACAGATGACGCAGGTCTCTGGTCCCGCCAGGTCTCTTAACGTCTTCACAAGTGGCTCCACAGACTATTGGTACATGTACAGATTACATTACTACGTTTACTAGGCTTTGGGTTTGTGACAGGTGCTGGTACAATCCTCAGCTGACTCTAGGTGACTCTCTGAAACTAATTTCATGAATTAAAACATATAAGGCATCCCCTACTAATCTGGGACCTAATGAAATTTTTCCAAGGCAGAAATGTATCTCAACCACTGTAAAACGTTGCTGTCGCAGATGATTTGAAATTCATCAAAATGCCAGAAAGGGTTGACCCAAAGCCAAACAAGGCATATATCAGTTTTCTGATGGAATACACACACAATAATAACACTTGTAATATCTTTCCTCAGAACTATCATTTTACTCTAATAACTTTACAGTGTCCCTCATTTAGAAGATACATATTTCAGGAAAAAAATAGCAAGTGTGGTATAGAGGTAAGGTACCTGCTCATAGTAGATGCAATCTGCCATCAGAATGAAATCAGGTGGCGGTAAAAACTCTGTCACGTCCTCTCCCCTTTACAGCAGTGGAAATTCATCTTCATTTATTTAAAGTATGGTCAGTCTCAGAGTGGTTATAGATCAATTAACCAGGGGTTTAACACAATTAAACTCTTTATCACCTCAGAGCAGCGTTTTCCAACCTGTTTCTGCAAGGGCAACTCAAAAAAATGCACCCACAGCACCTCATTTCCTCCTTTAGTACTAAATAATTATTAAAATTATTTGTAATACGGTTATTTTTTTCCATTAAAAACACACATTTTAATTTAAAATTGCAGGGCACACGTGTCTGGTTAGGAAACACTGCTCACGAGTGCTGTCTGTAATTAGTACATTCAAGAAGAATGAGTACAGACCATTTCAGTACCTTGGCTATAACAGAGCCACTCTTGACCAAGGCTTGATTGTCCCGGATGTTGGTTAGCAGCAGATGCTGTAGGTCTTCCAGGTCCGTAACGGTGACACGCGCCCTTAAGAAAGCGATGTTCAGACACACTCATTTCACTTTTTCCAGACTGAGTTGACTATTATTTAATTACTGATGCAATTCTCAAGGGTACAACAGTAGCGAACCATATTTTAATATAAAACTGCAACTTAAAAAGTGGTTAAAAAGTTCGGTGTGTTGCCCCATTCGCGACAGCAGTGAAGTGTATCAAACGTTTCGTGCAAAACACGTCGCAAACCGGTAGCAATGTAACTTAACGTAACAATTAAGTTCAGGCAAACACTAGTCAAGACGTATGTTGTTAGTTACTAAAAATAATAATTTGCGTTAATATCTATAATTAGCAGGTGGATTTGTTATTCATCAAAATACGTGATAAAGTGAAATATACAACAGCGTAGGCTAAAATAATTACTGCTGTTTTCTTTGCACTAACCCCAGAGTCGCCGCCATGAGTCCCACAACTCCGGTCCCCGCTCCCAGCTCCAAAACATTTTGGTTGGCCCATCTATTGGTCCCAGTTTCAGGGTCATAAAACGTTTTAGTCTCTAAATATTTAGAGAGAACAATGGCCGCATCCCACACAACACAGCCCACGTCTCCTTTACTGCACTGTTTCATTTGTAAACAGAAACCATCATTCTTCTCAATTTCCCTAATGAAATAATTTCCATCTCCCGTGCCTTCAGACTGCGTCGCCATCTTGTTTCCTAGCTAGGCGTGTGAATGTTTCGTAGTAGCGATAACTGTTTTAATCGGAAGAGGGCGACCGACTCTTTTTGAATGTAACTGGGAGTTTGCCAAAGTAACATCAGCATGTGGGCTTTAAACATGACAATTTAAGGTCTAACTAGTCATGAAATATGAATTGGTCACTCGGTAATTTATTACAATTAATTGATTTAATAATACATCATATTTGTAATGTATTACAAATCAAAATGTATATGGATTATGATAGTACTTTCAGGGTAGGGCAATAATTAAACGATAAATGTTTAACATCAGATATATACGGTGCTGAAAAGTGAATAGTTGTGGTCATAACTTAATTACGTAAAGTAAAGTTGTCCAATCAGAGCTCCCGAAAGAAGAATCCGCGAGCTAACACGTAAAAGCGGGAAAACTTAAACGGCTCGGTCCAGTAGTGTTTAGATTTACCTCATAGAAAAATGTAGAACAAGTTCGTAAACAAGTTTAAGGTTTTTTTCAATTCAAATAATTTCAAACTAAAAATGTCGCTGAAAATGTTACAGAGTAGTACGGAGGAGGTGACGGTAGGGGATAACACTGCCTCAGGTAGTAGTACCGCCTCGCCTTCGGAGTGTCAACTGTCAGATGCGCCGGCGTTCGGTTCGTGGATTTCGTTGTTATCAACTTCATCGTCATCATCACCCTTACGTGGCCCAGTAGTCGCTAGCACAAGCAGAAACCAAAGATTTATCTCCGGGAACACGGTGTCACAAACAGTACAAGCCAGTAAAGCGATGGATTCAAAAGGTGAGAACTGGTTAGGTGGTAGCATCACTAGTTTATACCCGGGACAGCTCGATAGAGTACAAATGTTAAAACTTGAATGTTGTCCCGAAATACACACAGAACTGACAATATAACAAAAGGAAGCGCTCTGTGTTTGTTTGAGACTCCTGGCAGGCAGACCGCAGTTCCAGTTCTAGCCGGGTGAGCGGGTCTGTCTTGGCTTGTGCTCCCAGCAACTCCACACTACGAAGCCTGGGAACCCCGAGGGTACAGAGGGCACCCGGCTCTGCCAGGGCCGGCGCCCCTCACCACTTACGAACGCCACAGGCTGAATACACCAGTAAAATATATCTGCCCGAAATTTCTTGTTACATTTGAATGTAATGTACTCATACTTGTAGGAAGGTTTTGCCCCTTTTGACAATGTTGAGGTACACCATACTTTTCCGCCCCTCTGCAGCGACCACCAGCTCCTCGGCCACCCCTGGCGCAGCTGCCTCGGTGATCGTGGCGGTGGTTGAAGGGCGTGGTCTGGCCCGAGGTGAGATTGGCATAGCCAGCATCAACGTGAAGTGTCCGGAGCTCGTCCTTTCTCAGTTCGCCGATACCGGGACCTACGCCAAGGTAGCCGTCCGGCAATTGGATTGGACTCCCTTTTCTCCGCCAGCATCGGGGTCATCAGAAAGACGGCAATAGCAGAGATTTATTCCCAGTGTCCATACAAATCAAATGGTCTTATCTCAAATTAATAGGGGAAACATTTTAATGGCCAAATCATTAGTTTGATTGCAAAGCTAAATGGATTATACGAAGGGAGAGCCACTAATCTCAGTTGATGTCAGGGTTTAAACTCTGTGGGTTTCTGTGCTGGCAGGTTATTACCAAGCTGCACATCCTAACTCCGCTTGAGATTCTGATGCCAGAAACTGCCAGGGAAAAAGACAAAGGGACCAAGCTCTTCAGACTCATCACTGAGAACTTTCAGGTACGAGCGTTCCTCTGGAAGTTTAACTCATGGAAAATGTAACATGCAAATGTAACACAAACCCGCACACAATTCTGTCTCCTTTCTCTGTCAACCAGAATGTGGCCTTCACCGCTATCCAGAGGAAGTATTTCAATGAGAGAAAAGGGCTGGAGTACATTCAGCAGTTGTGTGCACCCGAGTTCAGCACTGTCCTGATGGAGGTGCAAGCTAAGTATGTCCTGGGACAGGGAATCTATATTTGCATTGGATGTTGACTCGCGTGTCCTACATACACAAGCCACAGACCGGAAACACAGACACAGAGGGAGTCCCAGGGGGCCTTAGGAGTGGCTCAGTTTGTAAAGACGCCCTTTTGCGTCCTATGATTCAGATTTACAAGTTGGCAGCCAGCCGCCCGGATCCTGCAGGTTCGCACTACTGCAGGACTGAGTGGCCTACAATGTGTGAAAGGACAGGCGGCTCCAAAATGGGAACTTTGCTCCACGAGTTGTCCTCAGGCTTATTATTCTTGATGTGCGCCATGGAAACGCTATCATTTTCAGATTCTACTGCCTGGCCGCGGCGTCCGCTCTGCTCAAGTACTTCGAGTTTATCCAGAATTCCGTCTATGCGCCCAAGTCGCTGAAAGTGATTTTCAAAGGCAGCGAGCAGACCACCATGATTGATGCCACATCTGCCCGAAATCTGGAGCTGGTGGTCAACAACAGGGACCACAGGTGAGCTCTCTGTCTTTGGAATGGAGTGGCTAGCAAGAGCCTTTAAAGGCATATACCAAAGATGCAAAAAAACTATGAAAGTCAATCAATCCAAAAAAGCAGTCCAGGTATAGCAGTAGTTTTGTAACCTTTTAGGAGATTCTGTGTCCTGCTCAAATACAAGCAGAAACCTTTCGTTTGCTTCTCTTACTTGACTGGGTGGGTGAATTTTTGGATGCAATCCGGCCCTCAGCCTAGGGTGACTCATAACAGTGGTCAATATGGCCCAAAAATCCAGCGGCAGGTGTCTGTAACGTTTCCTCAAACTCAAGGACAAGCGTCCTATTGACTGCAAAATGCATTCAGTTTACTTACTGATTGTTACTTTTCCAGCTTGGGGTCAAACAGCGTTATGAGGTCCTGGCCTACAGTAAACACCGACACCAGGCAGTGGCACAGTGACAAATTAGGCATGTGACTGATCCCTGCCTCTTGTGTACAAAAGGAGGCTGGCAGATTTCAAACAGTAAACACAATGGAATGCTCTAATTGCACTGTAAATAGAGCACCTTAGAAAGAAAACCCCAATAAAATGCTTGAAACCAACGTGAACACTGTGTTTTGTCAACAGTGTTTTTGTCTCCCAAGACCTGTAATTCTACCTCTAATTACAGGTCAATTAACTTTAAATATCAGATTCAAATATACTCCCACTAAATAAATATCACATTGACATTCGGATTAAATATAATTCAATTTAACAAAGACTAAAAGAAAGATGATTTCAAAATAACTTGATATGTTGAATATCAGCAGGAGGGGCTGCCATGCAGCACCGTTGCACTGCTTTTCTTCGTTAAGAGATACCGAGCTCTGTGTTTTCTACCGGCAGGAGTGAACATACCCTGTTAGGGGTTCTGAACTTCACCAAGACCCCGGGCGGCGGGCGGCGCCTGCGCGCCAACATCCTGGAGCCCCTGCTGGACAGCGACACCATCAACGTCCGGCTTGACGCCGTGCAGGAGCTGCTGCAGGACGAGGAGCTCTTCCTGGGAATGAAGAGCGGTCGGTGCTCACCCTATCGCTCTCGTGCACTACCAGGCAGCCATTGGTGCTCGCACCGTTGCTCACGTGCACTACCCAGCAGCCACTGGTGCTCGCACCGTCGCTCATGGCACTACCCAGCTGCATTTTCCCCACAGTAATATAGCTCACTCAAGCGTGCAACGGTGAAGTCCTACACAGGACAGCCAGGCACACGGTGTTCTTTTTACCAAGCCAGTGACTCTCACAGTCACTCCACTGTTCTGTGAGTTACTGTTTGACGGTAAATAATAAATTCTACAAGGGACTGAAAACACTCGGGTTTCGATAGTTTGCACTTCCCTGCTCCTGAGGTGACAGCCTGTGTCTCTGTTGGCAGTTCCGTCTCCCTTAACCTCTATTTAACTCTGCAATTTAACTTACAAGTCGCTCCATTGTTTTTGTGTATTTGCAGCAATCGGACACTTTCTGGACATAGACCAGCTGCTGTCAATTCTGGTGCAGATCCCAAAACAGGAAACGGTTTGTGGCTGATTTGATAAGAGGCTGTAAATATTTCTGCGTCCACATTTTCCTTACCAATGTTAGAGTCGACTAGACTTTAGAGTGATAAGGATCCTGAAAGAAGATTTTACACCCATGCATAAAAACCTGTTGTCATGGAGAGTGAAGCCCTTTGCCCCCCAAAGAGACGATTGTATTGCGTTACCTCCTCTGCATTGGTCTGGCTTACACTATTACATAAGGTGGAGCAAAACTCTCACCCAATTCAGAACCTTTGCCCTTTTTTAAATTCAGGTTCAAGTGGCCGAGGCGAAGATCGTACACGTGATTCAGCTGAAACACACCCTGGAGCTGGTGGCACCGTTGAGGGTGAGAGGAGAATCACGTGGGGTCTTCCAGTGAAGCCAGACTGAGCCGTGGCGTTGCTTTTTGTGTTCGTCAGGGAAGCTTTTATTAATATTTCACAACAAAATGTTGGAGGCCATTTCTGCAATTGGCATGTCTCAACAGCATAAGCTAGCCCCTAGCTAGAAATGCAGTCAGAACTTCTTCCTGTCTGGCAGTAACTGGTCCCGTTTTGAACAAAGGAATTGCTCCTGAAGACTGTTAAAATCCATATTTGATTATGCATGGCTCATTCTCACATGAACGGAGGAATAATTATGACAGAGGTGCCAGGACAACTTCATTAAATTAATAAAAATATTCTATCAGACAGGAGCTAACATTCAAAAAAAAAAAAAAAAATTCTCCAGAATGTCTTCGGGGGCCGCAGAGTGTGCCCTGAGAATAAGGATGACATTGTTGGACCTCTGCGTCATTGACTGTCACGTTGAATGTTTCGAATCTGGGTGAGAAAGCGACGCAGCGTTCCTCTGCATGCTGAGACCCCAGCTGTCCAAATGGGCGCCAGCTAACCCTTAAAAATGAACGAATACTCACTGTTGTGTGGCATTCGCCTTTACAGGCAGCAAATCCAGAACAGCGTGAAAAAAAAATCCCTGTGTACCTCTCTCCTGTCCCATTTACAACTTTGTGATCATGTGATAAAATGTCTGACTGCAGTGTTGTTTTCGGTATGCATAAGGTTGAAGCCTGGCCTCTTCCAAGATTATAAATCTGAAAGCATTATAGCATCCCATTGGGTGATGTACATGACATCAATTCTTATTGGCCGATAATATTGAAGAGCCAATGGGAATTAACAGTGGTGAATGTATGCGGACAGGCCGTGCTAAAGACCTGCCGGACAACCCTGCTTAAGGCCTACTGCAGCTCCCTGGAGGACAGCAGGTAACAGACAGCTTCATGATCTGCTTGGCATCGGTGGCATTTTTGGGAAGGGATTTTACAACTGTTTAATCCGAGAGATCCTCTAAACTTTTGTCACAACACTGTAACTTGATTCTGGATGGATTTAGAAAAATGTCTGGCGGCCAGAAGGTGGATTAGATCAGTTAAGCAGTAAAGGGATGGTCCAGGCGCCCAGAGTTTGCCTGCCGTGGCATGAAACAGGCCGTCCCTGGAACGAAGCGAATGTTGTGATTCTGGAGTAAAGGACAAAGTAAGTCTCTCACTAACTAGGGAAGCCCCGCCTTCCGCGGTCTTGTTTGGTCTGTTTGTCTGCCAGGTTTGAGGCCATCTTGGAGCAGATCAAGACCGTCATAAACGACGACACCAACTACATGAAGGGTAGCCTCAACATGCGCACGCAAAAGTGCTACGCCGTGCGCCCCAGCATCAACGAGTTCCTGGACATCGCCCGTCGCGCCTACACCGAGATCGTGGATGACATAGCAGGTGCTATACAGTGAACCATGTACCCTAAAGAGTGCTATACCGATGAATGATGTCTGAACAGTGGTGTCCTGATGACAATGACTAAACAGTGCTGTACTACTGATGATGACTTGGAACCGTGATATACTGGTGACCATGACCGTGAAGGTTTGCGGGCAATGGTGACTGTGAATAGTGATATACCGATGATGACGACCATGAACAGTGCTCTGCTGATGATGACAATACCGTGAACCGCCCTGCGAAACCGAAGGCGGTATAGTGAATAGTGATAGTGATATAGATGTTGAAAACCGTGAACAGTAGTTTACTGATGACAGTGACCATGAACGGTGCTGTACTGGTGATATGTAGGACTGGTGAATCAGTTGGCGGAGAATCACGGCCTGCCGCTGCGGACCAGCTTCAGCGCTCCACGCGGGTTCTTCATTCAGATGAAACTGGAGGGGGTGGTCTTGCCGGACGGACAGCTCCCTGCAGACTTCATTAAGGTGAAGGGGCCCTTCCCGTTCACCGGCCTACAGACACCTGGACCGGGCACAACCTACCTCAAGCAGGTGGCTCTGCGCCAGGCCATGGCTCAGTGAAAGGGCGCTCTGGGAGGGTTTCTTCTATGTGATAAAGCAACCCAACGTTTATTGCATTTGGATATTTAAATACAGAGATAGTGGCATGGGTGGATGCTCCCTGGCCTCTGATGCTGAGCCTCCTTAGATCTGGAATATCTGCTTCATTTATTTTTGTTTTCTGTTATTTGGCCAACTGTGATTGGGCATTTTTACGATTGGCTGACAGGCTTTTGTCCCCCAGGTGACGAAACAGAAGAACAATTACAGCTTCACCACAGTGGACCTGATCAGGATGAATGATCACTGCGATGAGGCTCTTAGGGAGATCTTCCACATGTCCTACGTGTGAGTAAAGGGCCTGTGTCAGTCTCCCACCAACATTTTGAATGGTTGAATATTTGCTTGGAGCATGAAACGTAATGGTACGTTTGTGAACTTACTTTAGTTGTTTAAAAGGTCCACGTACGGCGCACAGTCTTCCTCCTCTCTGTCCGTGAACACCCATTCCCGGCCCTGCAGGAAAAGGGCCATCGTGTGTTCGGTGGACGGCCTGATGCCCTCTGACCCTCCCCTACTCTTCCCCAGGGTGGTGTGTCAGCTGCTGCGCACGGTCCACGAGCACGTGCACTGCCTGTACAAGCTTTCCGACGCTGTCTCAATGCTGGACATGCTGCTGTCCCTGGCCGACGCCTGCACCATCTCCGACTATGGCAGGCTATGCCCCCGAGCAACCCTCTGACACGCACTCCTTTTCTCTCGTCAGAATGTTAGAAATAACTGACTATCCACTAATGTAAACAGTATGGGGCCAAAGTCTTAGGGACATGTAAAATAAAATTCTGTAAAGTGAAGATGCTTTCAAAATAATGAAATGCAAAGTTTCTAAATATGAAATAAATACGATAAACTATGAAACTTTTTTTTTAAACAAATAGCTAGGGTGCCTAAGACTTTTGCACGGTATTGTATGTCCAGGATATGTGCTCCAGATTATTTTAGATCATTACTTCCTGGTCCATAAATCAGTGACAACTACTTTCAGCTGTCTACAGGAACAGTTGAGGGACTTGTTGGAGCTGTGTGTTCTTTCCACAGCGCTCTCACAACGTGAGATGCCACGTTTGTTAACAGGTCGTCTTCCTTCCTAGGCTGTATTGAGAGGGGTAGGGAGTTGGGGCGTAACTCCAGGTGTTCAGAGATAGCCAGCAGCGACTTCTCTGTTACAAAATAGTTATGTATTCCTGTCAAATTATATCTTTAGTATGAAACAGGTTTTTTTTTCCTCTTTGTTCAGCTGAAGATGATTTCTTCTGTCTACTTGAGTCTTTATTCCTTTCTTCCTTTACATTATGAAGAGAAAATAATAATTATCTTTCAACAAAGCACTCATTACAAGTGGATATGAGTATAATGGCCTTCGTTTTTCTGAACACTTAATTATAAACCTGGCACCATTTGTAGCTGTTTTATCTTTAAAATTAAGAGAAAGAAATGCCAGGTTTAGCCACAACCTTCTGTTAAAAGTGTGTGTTTTTATTTGTGATTAGTGGTTTGCTTAAATTTTGATTCCATCCTACCCAAGTGTTCCAGTGTTACGATATGGTTGGGTGCTTTAGGGGCGTAACATGACTGGTCCCTCCCCCCCCAGTGCGCCCCGAGTTCACAGACACGCTGGCCATCAAGCAGGGCCGACACCCTATCATGGAGCGCATCTCCGGCCAGACGCCTGTCTCCAACAACAGCTACGTCTCTGAGGGCAGCAACTTAGTCATCATCACTGGCCCCAACATGAGCGGCAAGTCCACCTACCTCAAGCAGGTGGCGCTGTGCCAGGTCATGGCTCAGATAGGTGGGCAAAAGCACAAGCCTTGCATGTATCCCACGCGCGAAATATACACAGGACGTCGAACATAAAGTTATTGCTTTTCAAATGTACAAACTTAGGACCTAGATTATGGATGGGCAACTCCAGTCCTTTAATAGCTCTTCTTTTTTATCTTGAACACCAGGTTGGGAATTTCCTTTCCAAATAATGACTTCAATTAAAAACACAAGAGGCGAGGGGGCCCTGGAGGACTGGAGTTGCCCATCCTTGACATAGATGGACTAATTCTGAATGCGCGCTGATCCACTTTTCAGTGTGAACGTGACAAGCAGTCAAAGGCATGGCAGTCATCTCTGACAGCGAGCCTTTTCTGTCCCAGGCTCCTTTGTTCCTGCCGAGTACGCCTCTTTCCGAATCGCAGATCAGATTTTCACCAGGATAGGGGTAGATGATGACTTTGAGACCAACTCCTCCACCTTCATGGTAGAAATGAAGGAGGTAAAGCAAGTGTGTCTTTTTTTAAATTTTCATTCTTTCCTTGCATAATCCTAGACACTGGACAGTGATAACAGGAAAGTCAGGCTACCAGGTAAAAACAGAGTATAAAATAAATTATACTCCAGCAATCATTGTTACTTCAGAGACCCAAAGATGTAATAATTATGTGTAGCATCTATTTTATTTCATATAACAAGATGGACATATGTCCACTTTAATCTGCAGAAATCAATCTCTTTTTTTTTTCAATCTTCCCCATAAATGTAGTTGCTTGTTTTAATGTCTAATCTACAGGTGTCGTACATAATCCACAACATCAGTGACAGGTCTCTCATCATCATAGACGAGCTGGGTCGAGGCACCAACGCTGAAGAGGGGTTTGGCATCTGTTACTCCGTCTGCGAGTTTCTTCTCAACTTCAAGGTACTGAAGCCTCTCACTCGGATTGCTACTCATTGGGAAACGGATAGTTTTGTTACCCAGCGCGACCCTACCTAACCTGCTCCTGGAGGATTGCACGAGGATTCGCTGTGGCGGTAGTGGTTGGTCTTGACCGCAATGGAGCGGTCACGCTTGCTTTGCCTCGCCCCGCAGGCCTTTACTTTGTTCGCCACCCACTTCCTGGAGCTCTGCCAGCTGGAGACGCTGTATCCCAATGTGGAGAACAGGCATATGGAGGTCCAGCACACGTGCACCGGTGGCTCCGGAGTGGAGAACGTGGTCTATACCTACCTGCTGAGCCAGGGCTCTGCTCAGGAGAGGAACTATGGTGCCCTAATTCTGAGCAGTCACCATTTCTATTGTCTAGCACTCCCTACCGTCTGTGTGTCGGGGTTATAACAGTGTAACTTGGTACAGAGGTTGTCCTAGTTAAAGGAGGAGTATGCTCCTGTAATGAGGGCCTAATTGTGCATGTATTCATTATTAATGGTGTGACAGGTAATTTTCTGGCTGATAGCCTGGTTAATATATACAATGTATAAACCGCAGGACTAAAGGCAGCTGAGATTACTGCATTACCGCCATCTGTGATCCAGGCAGCGAAGCAGATTGCCTCTAGAATCAACCAACAGTTAAGGGTAGGCTCTCCCCTAAACCCCTCTGTGTTTACAGATCCTCGAAACAGCTTTTAGAACTAAAGATGAACAACTGGAGAACAACTGAATGTTGCTGTGAATTGCTCATATTTTAAGCCCTGGATATTGACAGTATTGCAATATTTTTTACAGTATGAAAAAGACAAGGTGTAACATTGCCGAACTTTCTACTTCCGTTTGTGTCAGCACTGCATTGCCTTTCATGAAATTATTAAAGACGTCTATTTTTTAACCTAATGTATTAATCATAAGGAATATTCTGCTACATATTCCTCCATTATCCTCAATTGTTGTGCTGTTTCACTTCAACAGTAGAGTGATAAATAAAAAAAGAAATTTCTCTGAACTGTCAAGTTCTGACTGCCTTTTGCAATAACCCACTTCCTTTATTCCGCCTAACGCATTTTTTACGTGTTCCCACACGCTGTGCCAGGCCAAGCAACACAGCGATCCCGAGACTCTTCGCCAGCGAGCAGCATACCGCCTGGCCACCCGCCTCCTGCAGACAGCCAGGAACTCCCAGCTGGACCCAGGTGGCCTGCGCATCTACCTGAAGGGCCTGAGGAAGCAGTATGAGGCGGAGCTGCAAGTTGCCGAGGAGACCGCGTCCATGGACACGGAGGAGTGAGCCGAGGAGAGGAGCAGGGAGGGAGCACGCCTCCCATCTGTCATGACAGCGTAAAAAAAGGGAAAGAGGGAGAAGTTCTCAGCTGCCAGGAGTCGCTGGCATGGACCCACCAAAAGAGTGTACAGGCTGAGGCAAGCCAATTCGTCAGCTTCTTAACGTCTCAATAATTTTCCCGTTTAGCTCCACTGGACCTTAAGCAGTGTTTAATGTGACTGTTGTGCACAGTCCCCCTGTTGGCAGTGTGAGCTTTGATGGGACTGTGACGTCGGAATATTCAGGTTGTGTTTTGTGTTCATGTCTTGTAGTGAAGAACAAGCTCTAGTGATTCAAACCAGTTTTTGTGTATTTTTGTGGTGACACTTGTCATTTAAAGGCATTGAGTCTGTTTGAAGAAGTCCTCTGTCATTTAATAATTAGTCAAGAGATTTGTGGACTTGGATTGTTTCATTTTGATTGGTTTAGCTTTTTGCCATTTGTAAAATTAATGGATGTTTGTTTAGTTAACATGTCATTGCACATGGCCACAATATTTATACACATTTTCCTGTAGTCATGCGGGGGTTCGCTTTTATTTATAATGCAGTGAATCACTGCGTCCGTCGAAAAGCTGAGGACTTGTTTTAGTATTTAATTAAACTTCGCGTCAGCTTACTCACTCTACCAGTTACACATTGGTTTTTATCAACTTAACATAGAAAATATGATTCGTCAAATACGAGACTGGAATCTGAGAAGCTCTTCGACTCGTAAGGTCACACGAGAAGTTGAGCCTCTCGCGACAGCCCAGTTTTTTTCCTCTTTCGGTTGACCTCACATCATTCGGTGCGCTAGCGCAACACTGACCCGCCCCCGCGAAACCGAAAGAAGCTACGGTGGACCAACGCAGATTGGGCAGGAGCCGCTAGTGGGAACACGCAGACGCACACATCAACAGAGCAGGGAAACGTTTCATTTAAACAATTCACGTTAACACTTTTTCAGGTACGTGACAGAACCGGCTTTTTACATTTTTTTTTCTTTGGGATTTATTGCTAAACCGAGAACGCTTGTTTTGATAATTCAATGTTGAAGCCCCGGCTCTGCCCAGTACTTGATAGCGGTCTACCGGGAGCCGAGAATGTGTCTGAGATTTCAGGAGAGGCGGCGGCTCAGCACCAGGAACCAGGCCTATCAACGCTGGATATTTGTTGTTCGGGTGGCAGACGGTGTCTCCGTGTGTTATGCCTCTGAGTTCTCATCAATTCGTCTGTGTATTTGTGTTGGGTACATTCATTCAGTCGTCGTTTCTAAAAAGGCAACGGTTCATTTTGTGTCACTAATTTGTATGACGCCTTAAGAATTCCGACTTGCTGTTCGCCTTCGAAGCGGTACAGATTCAGTATACCCAAGAAGTCATGTTTGATATCGTATCAGAATTTTCCTCGGGCCCACACTCCTTGGTTCGGGGGCGAATCACTAATGGATCCTATCGGCTTAGTAGTAGTATGTTGGTAAAGAAGCCCAACGAAGACTTGCTTAGCTTAGTTCTTCTCGTCTTAATATGTTCGGTGTGGTGGACACAAGGATGGTGGAGTTTACTGACCACTATTGCAAGAGGACGAGAAGCGGTTCACGGTTTATTCGTGTTCTTACGGATTTACGTATGGCTACGCTTAGTCGGGTTATTCAGACGCTGTGGTGAATGTTACAACCGCATTCCTCGTGGTAAGCGAATTGGGCTACGCTGGGTGCATACATGGCTTTACACGTAACTATGCCGAGGTCAGGACAGGAGCAGTGGTTTACGCTGGGAGTGATGGTGTATTGCAATAAGTCGTCGCCTTAACAGGAAGCCTGACGGAATACGTGTCAGCTGGACGGCTTCTCCTTGTCTTCCTTGAATCTGGGCAAATATGGTGCCTTTATGGGCAGTATTTTTTACTGACAGGTGGCATTAAAAAACGATGAGTCGGTACTGCGCGTTTGACAGTTCATTGTTGAAGGAAATTGGAGATACGACTGTCAGTAATGGCTACGGTGTCTCAAGACTCCTGCTTCGGTCAGTTTTACCTTTAGGGTGATTTCGTCGACTAGTTTCCATATTAAGTGTTCTTGGACGTTAACTTGAGTTGCACAGATCACCACGCTGATATCCTAGAGTCAGTTAATTAAATGATGCTCCCGCAAGATAGTTGGTTTTTGCGAATAACTTTAAGTGAAAAAATATTTTAAAGGTATAGGCTTTTTTGTGATGATGTGTCCTAATGAAATGGGCATCTTGATCCCAGAATATTTCTTACGACATTGGCCTATTTAATCATGCGCTCTGAGTGTGCTCGGGGAATTATCGCTATTTGTATTTCCCCCCCGTCCAATCTCCGCCACCTCAATGACAGCGGTGAACGGAATTTATTCTGCGGTTACGGCGTTGGTGCTGTAAGTGATTAGGATGCTATTAATATAGGCTCTTTCGTTATACTTCCTGTGAGTTCCGTGCCTAGTGCAGGAAGAGGGGGGAGGTGTGTCTCACACCGTGCAGCCATGTTATACTTGTAGTTGGGTGTCTGGGTGGCAACTCTGGGCTTTTTCTTTTTAATTATCATTATTTAATTTTTTACGGGAACATTGGAGGAAATTCAGTGTCTGCTGTTTGTTTACTCTGAGAGCATTAGCTCCATAGGGATTCTGAGTTACTTGCTCAGTCAGGCTGGGGATAATCTTCCTCTTAGCTATGCTTACAATAGCCAATTTTGATTAGACAAGTTGCGTAATGCTGCCGGACGCCAGATATTCCTTAGTCTTTTAACCTGCGAACCATGCTTGGCTAGTGCTTTGCAATAGTTGTTCTAGACTTCCTTTGATACCATTTGACCAATATAATGATTTAGAACTGTTTGTCTGTGACCATCGTTGCCTCCCGGCCGTTAGCGTCTGCAACACGTCGCAGCATGTAAAAAAAAAACACAAAAAAATACTTTTCTGCACAGGTTATCTATTTTAGTCACCAAGATGGTCCATTCTCCGTTTGCCCTGGCTTATTCACCTCCCCGTTCTTACTTACACAGGCCTATGACTGGGGGTGTTTGGTGTGCTGGAGTCTTGCCTCAGTGATCATATTTCTGCCGCTTGCTTCTCTGAGTGTCATTCAGGAAACCTGGTGGTTTGGGCAGAATCCCGCCGCACCGTGGGGCTGGATGTTCGGCCTTGTTTTAGCAATGGCGGTGGAAACGCTTTGGTTATTCTGTCACCTGTGGTTGCCTGTTAACACTGACCTTTTTAAAAAACCCACAAACGGCTCTGTGTGTCAAGAATAAAGTCAAAATGTTTGAGATAATGTACCCTTCCCTGTTTTTATCCCGAGGCATGAAGATAAGAGGTGTTCTGCTTGTGCATGAAAGTTCTGGCCCCAGAAAGGCATTTATCAGGCGTGGCGCGGTGTGTTGCAATGATGCCAAATCAGCCTTAAGCCCCGGGGTGAGGCGTTCTGGGATACCTCAGCTTCAGAGTGGCGTAAAAACTTTCCCCGGCCCAACCTGGAAAGCCGGGGATGTGATCGTCTGTTTGGTGCCAGAGCTGGTGGTGGGCGTCGTCGTTCTGCTGGCTGCTCGTTCAGGGAAAATCTCTGCTGGCGGACTCGATGCCGTCTCCCACAGACAGCGACGTGTTGTCTAAGGCAGTGCTCCTGTAGTCCGACCCCGCTGGTGTCTTCCGTAGTGAAAGGGGTCTCACAGACGGCGACGTGTTGTCTAAGGCAGTGCTCCTGTAGTCCGACCCCGCTGGTGTCTTCCGTAGTGAAACGGCTCTCACAGACGGCGACGTGTTGTCTAAGGCAGTGCTCCTGTAGTCCGACCCCGCTGGTGTCTTCCGTAGTGAAAGGGCTCTCACAGACGGCGACGTGTTGTCTAAGGCAGTGCTCC
>JAOYSI010068407.1:0-22603 GCA_025775065.1 Hiodon alosoides
GTGTGTGTGTGTGTGTGTGTGTGTGTGTGTGTGTGTGTGTGTGTGTGTGTGTGTGTGTGTGTGCGTGCGTGCGTGTGTGTGTGTGTGCTGGCGTGCGTGTATTTGTGTGTCCTTGGTAATAAGCCTTTTCTGGTGCTCTCTTTCCCAGCCTATCCTCAGTGGATCAGCATGATTAATGACACCCAGCTGGACAGTGGAGAGTTGCTGCAGTGGGGGTGCAAGGCCACAGGAAAGCCTAGACCCACTTATCGCTGGCTGCGAAATGGTGTTGCCCTCCGCCCACAGGTACTCATAAGCTATCATAGTGCAACTGTGAGCAGGACATAGGTATCTGGACAGATGAAGTAGCACTGCAGGGAGTGTGCAGCAAGATTATGTACTCAGGGGTAAAAATGAAATCTTAACTGGGGAAGATTGGATGCCACCAGCACTGACCGCACAAGTACAGGATGTTATGTAAGTATTTTAAAGAGACAAAATGCTAAAAAATACTTATCATGTGTGTAAAGACTATGTTTATCAGCAATACAAGAAGCTTTTACGAGGTATTACGGGTTGTTTTTTTGTTTGTTTTAAAGATGACTAAAGACTTCTTTAAAGTAAGAAGTAAGGCAGAATATGTTCGTATATAATGAGGCAGATCTTAAACAGATGGACCCCAGCATAATTTAAAGACACATTCGGTATTTGCCAGTTTGGTTAATTGTCTTAAAAGGTTGTTTGCCTTTTTATATGGGAAGAAATATGTAATTGGAGTCAGTTAAAATAACTAATTAACAAAATATATTAACCGTACCATGATACTAACATGTGCCAACTCCTAAGCACTTTTCATTAAATTTTATTTACAGTGCGAAAAAACTAAGCAGGAAAGACTTTTAGCTGGTGCCGAAAGGTTGGATAATTATGCATAAAGTCTCCTTTTGGTTACAGAACCGATTGGAGATGGCGAATGGAGAGCTGCTAATCCATGGTGTGCAGCAGGTGGATTCGGGGATGTACCAGTGTATCGCAGAGAACAAATACGGAGCCATCTACTCCAGTGCAGAACTCAGGATTTCTGGTAATGTTTATTATATCGAATTCTGTGGATTTTCCCTTGATGTACTTTAATTTAGCATAGTTGTCTTCATCTGCGATTAGGAGTATTTTAAAAGGTTCATTCAAGTTACTAGGTCATTGCTTTAAAAAGTGACTGATAAAGATGTTGAAAAGCAAAATCTCTGATGCAAGAAATGATACTGTGACTCTTAGGCTAGGATCAAATATAAACTTTGCAATCCACTAATCGCATTTAATTAAATTTGTATTCAGTAGCATATCTTATTTCTTCTCCTCATAAAAAGCAAAAGCTACTCGATGCTATTTTTAAATTGCAATTAGCACTTTGGCAAAGTTTCAATTTGTACTCCGCCTCAGTGATGTTTCTTAAAATTAATTTACCTAAATTTGATTTAAATAATATTTATAAACCTAAGATTTCTGGTTATAAAGAGTTTCAAGGTCTGAAACCGATTTGCGTATTCATGTATTATATTGAAAGTCTTGTTCTCGTTCACCTTTTCAAAAGAAAGAACACATTTTAATATAAGCTTCATTGTAAAACAAACAACAACAAACTATACAACTATTCGTTTTTTGCAGAATAGTGTGTTTTTATTCAGATGCATTCTATTATTGCTCTTTTATTTATTTATTTATTTATTTGTTATTTATATATAATAAATAATATAGCATTGTTTCTCAGGAAGCCCTCAACACATTAATTTATAAAGTCTGGAAAGTAGTACATATTATGAATTAATGAGCAAATTACCGCTAAAAGTCCTGATGATTAAAAAAGTTGGTTGTTAATGGTTATACATGCATTTTTGCTTGTGCATAACCTTATGCAAACAAAATAAATGGAAACCCTCATGTTGTTATGATGGTTCTGCTTCTCTTGGCCAGCGTCAGCTCCTAGATTTTCAGCCAGCCGGGTGAGGCTAATCGCAACTGTGGGAAAGGATGTATTGCTTGAGTGCATGCCAACAGCATCTCCCAAACCCAGCATCACTTGGAGAAGAGGGGACAGAAAGATCCAGCTCAGCAAGAGGTAAAATGAAGCCCATGCTTTGTCGACTCGTTCACTCAGCATTGCCCATTTTTAAAGAAAATAAGCACACCACTCCATATATCAGGAGGAAAAATATCATGCATAAGGTTACATAAGGGCAACCTTGTGGCATGGTGGTATTAGACTTAAGGTATTGCACCCCTGATCAAGGAATTCGACCCAAATTACTTGGTACATTACTGGCTGTAGAAATGGGTAAAATGCTACATGTCACTCTGAATGAAAAGTAACACGAAATGGCCAAGTAAACAAAAAATGCAGTTATACTGTATTTTAAGATGCAGATTCCAGAAACAAAATATTAAGGCGGTGGTATATAATGCAGGAATGTTCTAGACTGACTTTTATTCTTTCATTAATTTTGCTCCGCTGAAAGTTTGGTTAATTTTACCCATTCAGTAATTTGCAGATGTCATTCTTCTGCGGCTGGTCTTTCCTATTTTGGGAATGACATTTAACAGAAAAGCATAATTTTAATATAATTACTTTTAAAAAACCATCATGATATTCCATTGCCGGAAAAAATGTGAACCATTGTAAATTAATTGTTCTTTGGGTGACAAGAAATAAAATAAAATATGTTTAAATAAATATATATATATATATTTATATATATTTTTTTTTTTTTTTTTTTTTTTTTTTTTATTTAATCCCCAATTAGTACAAACAGCATACAATGACTGACAACATTTTGCCCAAGGAATTGCCAGGTCATGAGGCACAGGTGATACTACCTACTATTATATAGGTTTTTTTACACAATTAATTAATTTCAGAAGAAAAGTAATCCATTAAATTATGCTTTAAAGCGTGGTGGTGGCAGCATCAAGCTGTAGGGATGCTTCCCATCCACAGGGACTTGGCATCTTTTAAAAACTGTTGGAAGAAGGGATTGACCAAAATATAGGGAAATACAGCAAGAGAATCTGCATCAGTCTGCTATAAAATTGACAATGATCGCGAGCACACGGACAGAGCTCACAAACAAAAAGGTGAATATCCTACAGTGGCCCAGTCAAAGTATTAATCTCAATTGCATTGAGAATCTGTGGCATTATTTTAAAACACTTGTCCAAAAGCGTTATCCAACCAACCTGAAAAATCTGCCAAGAAGAATGGGCCAAAATTCCTCCAACGCTGTGTGCAAAGCTGGTACATGCCTACCCCAAATGACTTGCAGTGAAAAGGTGGCTCTAACAAATATCCTTTATTTGACATACAAATATTTCCTGATCATCGGAGATTTACATCTTGCAATGTAACCTTTGTAATTCTGCTGCCAAAGTCACTTCTGCGAACAGTAGATGGACACTTCCTCCCCAATGTTGTTGATTTCAGTCTCATATTACTGAACTACAAATGGTAAAATGAAAATATTGTAAGGTGAAGTTGGTTTTATGCTGGGATAAATTAAAAGGCCAGATTAGAATTTGGTCAAACATATAGAGGTGAGACAGTAGAACAAAGTTTGGATGAGAGACCTCCACCAATGTTTTAGGAAGGCAACCCTTCAGTGATATACAGGAACTGCTTTTGTAATGATGCAACGCATACCACATTTGTGAAGCATGGTGGATGTAGTGTCATGGCTTGGGCACGCATAGCTACCTCTGGAATGGGCTACTCATCTTTTTTGATTATGTGACTAATGATGGCTGGAGTAGAATTACTTCCTTAGTGTATAATGTAGGGACCATGCACAGTCCAAGCAAACTGCATTTTCCTCTCCTACACCAGGGGATGACATCATCAGCCATCGTCCCCTAGCCAGTACTTTCAAATTTCCCGCTTTGCTCCAAAAAGATGCACCCAATCCTCTTTCGCTATGGCCTCTCCAGACATGACTCTAAAAAGCCGCACCAACACATTGATCACGGCACATGAGACTTAGAGTTCTTCTGGGTCTTCACTAGAAGAAACAAACCAGATGTGGACAATCGTGTGTTCCTGGGATCCAAACTACATTATACCCCGGCAGACGAGTTTATTCATCCCCTCTGCAGCGAACCCCTCTAGCATGAGCTGGAGGTCCAGGAAAGAAGGAATCCTGGTCAACGAGTTCACTTAAACCCAGCGAATCCCTGAAGTCAGGAACGACACAGCCAAGAAAGTCACTGAAACAACGGGACAGCGCGTTCCCTCCTCCTTCCCAATCCATCCATTTGACCTTCTCCATGACAGAAACCAGATGACAAATCCTTGTCCCAAACTTGATAACTGCAGCATTAGAGCTCCAGGATAACCTTGCAGAAGGCTACATCTGGGCATGCATTATAAGTAGCTGTGTGTTAAATACTGAATGTGTTTAAATGTTCAGTGTTCGAGTATGTGAAGCTACTCGCTAAAACCTGCATTGCGTTGTTTCTTTTATGAACTGTTAGATACGCGAAACTCATTCTGCGAGTGTGGATCCTTTCCAGCATTTTTACAGGTTAATTACTGAAGTTGATCTTAAAGCAAACCGCTTTGTTTTAACTTTCATTTTGTAACATTCTCACAATTTTCCTGGAAAACCTTTTATTTCAAACGTAGGCCGTTTTACCTCTTTCTTTTTTCGGACAATATTCCCACACCACATGTGGTCAATAAAGTCGGATCTACTCCTCCACCATTTTGTCCTTCTTCATCACAGTCTTCCAAGAATTCCTTTGTCTTCCATTTTGTCCACAACTATACTATTTACTATTTATGTACTATTGAGTACAATATTTAGAGCTAGAATGGACAGGTTAAAGGACTTAAGTGAGTATGAAAGAGGCAAGGTAGTTGGTGCCATTAAGAGAATCTTGGAAACAGCATCCTGCTGGGGTTTTCACACACAATAGTGTCAGGGGTGTATTGATATTGGTCCACCAACCAAAAAATATCCAGCCAACGGGGATTCTGTGGCCAGAAATCGATTGTTTTCAGGGCATGGAAGGCCACCTCCATTTTGAATAAACTGCCAGTAATACCCTGCTAACCCTCTGAATTTATGAACCTGGACTTTCCCTGTGTAGTGGGCCTCGCTCTGGACTAGCCTGTATTTCTGAGGGCTGTCCAGACATGTTGTGGCATACTCCTTATGGGGCTGAAGGACAATGACCTAAGGCACTGGAATGTCACTGGGAACCTTGGCCTCTTTCACAGTGAAAGCCTTGACCCACAGGGTCAGGTTAACTTGTTTTCTTTTCAGGAGGGCTGGGTGATGGCTCTGAAACGTTACCGGACCCACCCGTTTGGCCATTTTGCAGAGCCGACGCTAGGTGGCGAGGAACTTACTTGTGGTCGCAGGCAATGAATCAACCTGACTGGAACACCTGGGGCTGGGCAGGCCGGTTGCAGTGTTACTGCTACACTTTTTCTGCAGCTGCTAGGTGTTCCGATATGGCTTGGGAGAACATTTGAACCAGTCCTTGTTCTTTACTTGTGCCGGTGTGGAGTGCAATGGCCTCTGGGTACTTTGTTGCACAATCAACCATAACCAGGATGTACTAAAAACTCTGTCTGAACCTGGGAAGGGGCCTCCGTCCCAATAATTTAGACCTGGGGTTGATGATGGGCAGTGGGATGAGAGGGGCCTGGAGGCGATGAAATGGGGCTGTCTTTTGGCAGACAGGACAGGTGCGACAATTCTGAGCGCTGAAGTAGGTGCTCCCAGGGTCATGGTTCTGTTTTTAAATAACTTTTAATTTACTTTCGGTATCACTTCTTTACCATCTCAGGAGGGCTGTTCTTTAGCACTGGTGGTAAATGGAAAAGGCAGACACTAATTCTTTGAAGTAAAATCTGATCAGAAGTCTTTTTTTTTCCATATAGAACCATTACATGTTTTGCTTTCTAGTATGTGTTGGATACCTCTACTTTCAACTAAACAGAGTATTTTTTATTTTATTTTTTACATTGAAGTGACAACTGGCAAACCATACCAAAAACAGAAGCAACCTGTTTTAATCTTTTATTGGCAACACTTGGAGTTTTCACTAACAAGCAATTATTTACAGAAACTGAAACAAATATTTACCAACTCAATATCAGTCAAATCTGTTTGAGGTGCAAGACGGCGGGTCCGAGAAGGATTTTATGCTATATATAGATCGGGTCAGACACAACTGTGTTGGATTGGAAATTCAATATTAAAGCCTGTTGTTTAGGATGAGATGTAGCAAATTCATGGAGTAATTCAAGTTTTTCAGATTTTAGTCTAAAGTGATTCCATGTGATAAACAGCTTTTCAGCATATTAATAACCTCTGGCTTTTAATTTACAAGCTATTTTAATGTAGATTGAGTTGTGGGAGGATTGCTACTATTTTTCTGTTTTCTCCCCAATTTATTTTTAGTTATTTTTAGTTATTTTCGGACCGTCACTATGAATCCTGCCACACATAAGGAGGGAGACAATGTATGCCTCCCAATCCACGCGTCTTAGAACCACCCATCTATTTTACACTCTGCAGGCTACACAAGAGGATGAGAACCAAGTGGAGGAGAGGCACGTCCCTCTCAACGGCATTGTTAGCCTGCGGGTGCCTGGGAAACCAACAGGAGACGCTGGTTAGCAAAGAGCCACGAGAAACCCTGACGATTTCACCCACCCCAGCCCTGGTGGTGTGCTGAAAATTGTGCACCTCCTCTTTGCTCTCCTGGTCATAGTCAGCTAATGACATGAGCAGGATTTGAACCTGCAAATTCCAGGACATAGGGCTCAGTCTGCGCTCGGGTGAGCACCTTTACTTAGAAGCTACTTTTAAGGCAAACATCATCAGCCATCACATGACATAAATTTATTACAACTTTATTACGTAACTCTTAATCTGTATAATATTAGTAGTATGTGAATAGTTCTGTTTTTAATGTATATTTTAGATGTGTCCAAGGTGCTAATTGTCATACTGTCATAGCTTATATATAAAATGGACTTTGGTAACTCTGGGAAGCAGAAAAATAGAAGCCAACGATGACTCCTTTAAGCAAGATACAACAGCATTTCTAATGAAAGCCATAATAAGGAAGTTAGAGCTGGGTGAAGGGTCAGCTGTTCATTTGAATTTTAAAAGTTTGTGTGACAAAAGATAATTTCTTAGACTAGGAATGACATTTTTTGCAAGCAGCGTGATTTTATTTAAGTATAAAGCCACTGTTGTCTATTGATGCTAAATGCCAGACATGTATTGCTACTGAGATAAGTCTTTGATTTGTTTTAAAGAATGTCATGAGAGAGAATATGTTCTCCTGATCAATTTGTCTTTGAATTATCTGTGTAAATGTAATAAATAATTCACTTTAAAAAAATAATTCAGCAATATTTGCTAAACCGTCAATTTGGGGAATTAACAATCTCCATCATCAACCATGAATTTAGTTTGGATATTACAGCGGCTGATGTTCTCTGTGAATTCATTATACGATGTATATTCAATGCTTTAGAATTTATATTCAATGCATATCCTAAATTATTTTACACAAAAATTGATTCATTGCATATTATGTTTATGCAAAAAGATTCGTTGACTTTTGTAAATGACTTTTGTTGTTCTTACTAGTTTCTTACTAGTTAGCTGAAAATCCACATTTGAAGTGTGTGTCCTAATGGTGGCGTGCTGGATTTTGTTTGCCCTTCTCAGATTTGTGCCTACCAAATTCATTTTTCAAACTATTGGATCCATGGTATTACTCATTAAATGCTTAAAGCTAGAACGTAATATTTTAAATTAACATGAAGAATTAGACTTTGCTTTCCTTTTATGTGAAAATATTTACTGAAAGTATGCGTCAATAAATGTATTATAGTATTGGATGTCAGTATACGTCAAGTCAGCTGAATGAAGATTGGGCTATAATGTGCATAAATGAATCACACACACATCACTAACACTGATTGATTTAGGGATGGTGCAAGGGCCTACATTCACCTCTATCATTGTGTGATGGAGACACCTGTAAATCCTGGCCATGATTCGCCTCAGTGATGGAATGAGCTATAAGACGACTTTTAGAACTAACCACATTCAAATTCCACCACATACTTGTTTTTCTTTTCTTTTGTACAACAGCAAGTCCATGACTAGTGTGTGAACTCACAACCTTTTGGTCAAAAACCCAGTCCTTTTAACACTACGCTGCTGGCTGCTCCTGAGGTATTGTGACACATGTGTGTTACATTTTGTGCCTGTACGAGCTGTTGCTGTCCTTTTGCTCATCTACAGTTTTCTGCATTGCTTTGCTTTTTCCAGGATTATGTTGCTGCCAAACAACACTGTCAAGATTCTCAACTCTAGCCGAGCGGACGAGGGGAACTATGTGTGCCTTGCACAGAATAAGTTTGGCTCTGCTGAGATGACCACCGTGCTGATGGTCAAAGGTATGATTACCAACAGAATTGTATTTTCGGTTTAGAGAACAGAACTATTCACATACTGCTAATATTGTACAGATTAAGAGTTATGTAATAAAGTTGTAATAAAGTTATGTCATGTGATGGCTGATGATGTTTGCCTTTGAAGTAGCTTCTAAGTAAAGGTGCAGGTTTAAATCCTGCTCATGTCATTAGCTGACTATGACCAGGAGAGCAAAGCGGAGGTGCACAATTTTTTTTAGCGCACCACCAGTATGCTAGTTAAGGCATCGTTACACACTTCTCTACTCTACTTAGGTTTGCTTTGTTGGTTATAATTATATCAAATCGGCTAGGCAACTTTGAGTACATTCACGAGCATAACTATAGGATGCAAAAAAGTAATTAGCACATTTGTTAAGACAATAGTGCCCGCGGTGTTGTAAGCACAGCTTTAAGGACTGTTGCCATGAGTGTAAATGGGGGGGTTTTACTTTGTGGTTTTAGATGCCATGCGCTTGGATTTGAGCTCAGCGAGGGTGGAAGTGACGGTTGGGGAGAGTGTGGTCCTAAGCTGCAAGGCATTTCATGACCCTTCATTGGATATTACTTTCCTGTGGCTGCTGAACCACCAGCACCTCAACTTCCAGCAAGAGGGGGGACATTTCGAGTACATTAGACCGGTGAGTCCCATCTCAGCTTAGATGGATAAATCATTGATCATTCGCCTATTGCAATTCTGAATGTGAGCCGCTATCATTGGGTATGTTTGAAATAGTTATTTGTTATTTGTCCATCTCTGTATGTGTGTGTCTACACCGGGGTTTTGCAGTTCAGGCCAATTATTTGGAGAAACTAATGAAAAGAAATTGAAAGAAAATTATCGTATCAGTGGGAAAACATGGAAAGCTCTACCTGTTGTGGAATATATTAGTGTAAACCTATGTGAATTAAATATGTTTAATGGGTAACCTGTAGTGACATTGATTCAGTTTAGAGAGGAAGCTGATTATGTGAATGCCATTTATTGAAACCTTTCATGATTTTCCAACTTGCATTGCTTTGGGAAATAAGCCCCATTCAGAAGGTGTCCAGCAATTAAATAAACATATAAAAGTCTATTAGCCATCTGCATCTAAGATTCCTAATTCTTTTGAACTGCAACGGCACCATAGCAAGTTAAGACGTGTAGCCTGTAATTCCATCCGATAATGAAGAAAAAAAAAACTGTACTCTGTTTCCTTTCCAAAAGATGCAATAATTATTTTGATTTTGATATGAATATCTACAAGAAATACACAAACAGGAACTCAAAAAAATTAATTATGATAGAAAACTGGGCAAATGTCAGTGTCTTTTATGTTATACAAACACGTATTTGAAAGTTATGAAAAATAGTACTCTTCCCCCGTATTTCCAATGATTCCCTGCTCTAGCTTGCTTTATCATCTGGTAGTTTTTTTATGATTATCTACTATTTGTTAATTAGTGTTGTTGCTTATACTCAATTTATGTGTTTGCAGGTTGAATTTCTATTATAACGTTGAATGGCCCCTTGCTGTGTCAACGTGGCCTTTATTGTTTTGGGTATAAAGTGTCCTTCAATACACTGTGGGGGGTGGAGTTACTGATAAAACAGTAATAAACTACTTATACTTTATTGTAATACTACTGGTATATTGTAATTTTCCAGTACAAAGATGCAGTTTGGCTAGCATTATGAAATAGAATTGCCAGCTCTGTGGCCTTAGTTACCTGAGTTACCTGACTCTAATGTGTGGCAGTTTTTGTGGTGGAAGAGTTAAAAGTAAACGAGTCCAAAAATGAAGGATTCATTAAAATGAATTTGAGGCTGGGCCAAGTCAAAGCCATCGTGTCACAATAGAGGTAGCAAAGAGTTTCCAGGCATAAGTGCAGGCACACACTCAAACAAACGAGCTTCAGCAGGGTTAGCCTAGTCCTGGAGAGCTGGAGGGTATTGCCTCATGAAATGTGAATTACAGAAGGTAAACTGAACTGTTGTCAACAACACAAGCCCTTGTGAGCTTATATAAATTATTGGCATCATTCTTTGTAGTAGTATTTTTTAGTGCTGGAAGGTTAGGCTTGTGTGTTTTGTTAGTGAAAGAAAGATATGTCACCTCAACCCACAATCACAATGTTCGGTAGCAAAAACATCAAAGACTGAATTCAATTCTAAATCTCCTATTTTGCCAGAAGCAGAAACACAAGGGGAAAACCGAGAAGAAGCTATCTGAACTGCGCACGATTCCTTGAAGTTGAATAAGCTGGATGGTTTACATATTGTGTTATTTAAAGCCAATGCTGGTAGTCTTTTTTTTCTACACTTCCTCTCATCTTGCAGCAGTCTTCTGCCACAGATTTGATGATTAGGAACATCCTCTTGAGGCATGCTGGGAAGTATGGCTGCCAGGCCCAGACCAGTGCTGAAACAGTGTATGCAGAGGCTGAACTGCTTGTCCGAGGTGAGTGCTCAGTGGCTCAGGAAGCTATAGACTGTGTTCTTCTTTTGTTGCGTCGTTGGGGAGACTTTATGTTAAATATCTGCCAAAATTAGCTCCCTTTAAATTCATTTTTTAAAGTTTTTTAATTCAAAACAAACTCTCCAGAAATCCATATTTTTGCTTTGTTTCATTTTAAGACATGAAGGCGGACCAATTTATTCCATATAGTACCCACAGAGATCTATATCTATACATTTTTCATTAACCTGCAATTAGTTGACTATATGGATCAAATATAGAAAACAATTAACTTTTTTGAGACTTATTGAGATGATTTATAATGTTTAACACAGACATGAAACTTAGAGAACGGCCCCTTTCCTGTTCCCATAGTGACATATGGTAGATATGAATTCCGTCTAATGCAAACGTCTTCACCTTTCCGACATTCATGGAACATTGGTTTCATTAGGTGTACCAGCTGTCTGTGTCTTATTTATAGCTCCTGGCAGAAGAAGATTTCTCTGATTTTTAAAGACTGAATTAAACATATGCCAAGCAGTCTCAGACTGTCAAAGGTCCTGCCATACTATAACGATCCACAGTTGACATACTACTTGGCATGTACTATTTAATCAAGATTGTATTTTCGGCAAAATAATTATAGCAAGTAATAAAAACTTATGGATTTAGCAAAATGGATTTCTGCTGTTTACTTACAATTAAACTATACCATACAAATTATGATTGCACACATTTACTGAAAATGATTAATGTCAAATAAAACAGACACAATATGTGTATAATAATACACAATATGTGTATTTAACACTACGGATTCAATTTCTCTCAGCCATAGACTTGATACGCAGCCAACCTTTGCCTCAGTGGCAGCAGAGAGTGAGAATTGTGTTTTGTTTTTTTTTCCATTCAGGTCCCCCAGGGTCACCTGGGATTGTCATAGTGGAGGAAATAACAGACACCACAGCCACGCTGTCCTGGAGTCCTGGATTGGACAACCATAGTCCTATCACCACCTACATCCTGCAGGCGAGGAGCCCCTTTTCATTAGGATGGCAGACTGTAAGAACAGGTAATCAATACAGTTAAAAGCGTGGCCTTGAGGGAAAAGGCAAGACTACAAACTTCTGTCTCTAATGTTCATCTCAATTTCAGCTGAGCTAACCAGTATGAGGTCACTGGTGCAAGAATATAATCCATAACACATTTTGCTAGAGGTGCTGTTCGAAGCTTACTTTAACCTTTTACTGCCAGTATTATTCTCTTAAAAGCACTGTGAAATTGGCAAAAGCATTACTGCATAACAGAAGTGGCCAAAACTTAAACAGTTGTGTTTAGGATTATCTTGAGGAAGACATTTGCTGGCGCAAAAAATATCTATGTTTATCATTTTAGTATAAGCAAAATTGTAGTTTTTTATCCAACAAAGTCTGGGAAAACTCATCATCAGAGTTATTGCAGTGAATGTTTTCATTTTTGCTGTTATCATCTCCTCAGATCATTTTCAAATTTGTTTAGCACATCTGTTTGTTTCCGTGACTTAATTTGAGTCTCAAGGTCATAGCTGTTTCAGAACGTCCGGTTACACCAATGGTTTAACTGTATTCATTACTCAGGGATGACTATTGCGTTCAAAATTTGAGCAGGCTGGGGTGGTGGTATTGGGGGAGGGGAATGATCGCAAATATGTGTATACTGCTAAACCAGTTGCAAGTCTGAAATAATGAATTTGAAATGCTTAGGCCTGCCATTGGATGATGGTTGAGCTCTCTGGAGTTTGATCCCAATCAGCAGAATGTCTTCACTCTGGATATTGGCCAGCTATGTCTTAAGCTCCTTAAGCTCTTTCCTGAACTTCATGGTGTCCTAACTGCAAACTGACAGCTGTAAACTGGTACAAATAGTACAATTATCCAATTCATATTTAACAGAAAGTTCCCTCCTTGACCATTGCAAGTTGATAAAGAGGAACAATAGGCAATACAAATGCTTGGATATTTCCAGACTCTGGATATAGGGCAGCTTGTCTGTCTCATACTTCTAAAACTCATGTCTGAAGAGGCAAAAGGATCCCACCCATGATTAAACAATCTGTTTTCCTGTTTTTCAATGTGCCCTCACCATGCTAAACAGTGAACAGACACAAAATCAGACTATAACTGAGATGCATCTTCTTTTAATGCAACTAGTTTCTGTAGCATATACATCCCTAGCTGAACTGGACAGCTGGCAGAAGGGCTTGATTTTGATGTCTAGACTTGAAAAAATAAGGCAAATAAGTGGGTAGATGATGCAAACTTGGGGCGTCTTGTGGCAGAGGAAAAACATGACACCCAGAGTAACAAACCTTTACTGTTTGGTGGTTTTTACAGAATGTGAGTCATGTTTGTTGTGTGCCTTTGTGTCCCTTTACAGGCATGGTGTTTAAAATAAGTATATATTGAAGCTCAGTATACATGAATTTATTGAAATTCAACCTACAGCCAGTTTCAAAAAGAAGTCCTTAAATTACATCAAATAATATTTGATATAGTATTTAGCAGTATTTGTGATATTTATACTTTAATCATTATTTCAATATCATTATTATAATTATTATATCAATCATTTATACTTTTTCAAACTGAAAGTGATTCTAGCAAAATAATTATTTCCCAGACCCAGAGCCAGTGACAGGGGATATGGAATCTGCAATGGCTGTGGAGTTAAATCCTTGGGTGGAGTATGAATTCCGAGTGGTGGCCAGCAATGCCATTGGGACTGGAGACCCCAGTTTCCCTTCCAGGATGGTCAAGACTAAGGAAGCTGGTATGAAGCATTATTAAAAATTGTGAATTTTTTTTTGTGTAGATGTTTTCATTAAATACTGGGAAGAGTTTAATTCATCTATATTCAAAAAAATTATTTTGCCAAGGGGTTTTCAAATCAGTCTGTTAAAAAAAAAAAAAAAACAAGAATCAACAATTATTTCTCTCCAATTTGGAATTGCCAACTGGGGGATGGCTCAGAACCCTTTCAACAGCACTGAAAGCCTATAGGTGCCAAGAAGACTGACAAGAGATGCTGGTTAGTGACAAGCCAGGAGAAGCACTGATGGTTCCCTTCCAAACCCAGTCAGGCGGCCCTTAGCCAATTGTGCGCCACCACAGGGTTTTTCTGGCCATGAACAGCAAATTATGTTATGTGGATTTGAGTAAATTAAGGACAATAGACTTAGTCCATGTCTGGGGGGAGAACTGAACCACCCAGGACTCAGAAATCATTTTGACCAAAAATTGTTTAATTTAGGCATCGGAAGCAAGACGTCTGTAACATTTCAAAAGCACTAATACTTACTGTAAATACCAAAAAAAAGAAAAATAAGTAAGAAGTATTTCTCGTACATTTCTCGTACTGTTGTGAAACATTTTTCTATCTAGAAGGTCAAAAGGTCAAATACATAGTTTAATTAAACCACTTCAAGGGACCACCACGGTGACAGTTTGATTACGTTCCCGAGCCACTTGAGACTTTATTTTGCATTTTACGCAGCGACCAAATCAAAACTTTGTCAACCCATTAATTACATTTAATGAAATTGTATTCAATAGTGTTTTCGTTTTGTTGTAAGTATGTGATTTTTTGTACACATAAAAAGAAAAAGCTAATAATTATAGTTATATAAAGTGTGATTAGATGGTTGCCAAAGCTTTGATTTGGTCTCAGCCTTAGATTTTAGTGGAAACCACAAGGGCTAAGTAAACATTATGCTAGTTTTAAAATATCACTTGCATGGTAGTGGACTTTACTTCAAGCCCATTGTTTGACACTGACCTGCTGGCATTGCATTCATTTTTGTTGTCCTGAATTATTTATGTGATGTACTTATGGTGTAGTCTAAAGAATTCAGAACACTAAGATCACAATATGTCTCAAACAGTACGAATAACAAAAGGTCTCCGTTCCCTGTCCATTGGGATTAAAATGCTATAATCCCATAGGTACATGCTATCTAACATTAACCAAGTCTATAGTACACTCTGGCACAATGCAGTTTTCTTTCCCACATCTCTTACCCTTTCTATAAAAATGTACAGTATTAAAGAAAAACTAAAGTTTTCTGCAATATTATTTTTATTTGTTTTTCTGTTTAAAGGGAACTAAGGTCATCTGTCAGTTCATCTGATGATGAACACTGATGCTGTTAATTGGTTTCCAATTTTAGCAGTTTTTGTCATATTGTGTGTATCAGAAAGATGTTTAATGGTGTTGCCATGGGTTTCTTCCAGTTCCATCGGTGGCACCAGTCAATGTCAGTGGAGGAAATGGCCGGAGGCACGAGTTGGTGATATCATGGGAGGTAAGACACTAGTAACCATAGAGACCCATGTTCGAGTATGTTGCTAAAAGAAGAGACCCAGCACTGCCATGAGGTTAGTGGTGCTGGAGTTTAGTGAAGTAGCGTTCTCTGAGTGTGTACCCTCTGCATTGTGCTGGCCCGAGTGTATCCCTAACGGCTTTAATACACACACCCAGAGAGTCAGGTTAGAGAAGAGTACTAAAACATTGCAGTGAATGTAAAAATTTGGATTTATAGCATGGGCACATATGTAAATGTTATGATTAAACTATTTTTACAATATATGTATAATTTAATAACAGTAAATTAATGCATTTAATAATGCAGTAAAGTTTCTTCATTGCTGGGTTGAATTGTGGAAAGGAAATCACTTATACTGCATTACTTGTCGGGCAAGCAGACCTTACGCTTACCAGGTTTAATCAGAGTGATAATCTTCTAGGCATTTTAATTTAAAATTACATAAAATCTGCACTGTAAATTTAGCATTTTTTCGCTATATAAGCATTGATCCCATTTGTATTTGAAGAAATATTAATTGATTAAATCTGCAGTGTTTTTTAAAGCCAAACAAGCCAAACTTTCATATAAATATATACATTGATATTTTGTGTTGTTTTAAAGATACATGTTACTATATGTATATGTATGTGAGGGAATGCAGTAAAGTTTCTTCATTGCTGGGTTGAATTGTGGAAAGGAAATGACTTATACTGATCCCCAGGATATTAAAAACAAACACACCTCTCATGTTACAGTGTCTGTGGAAAAGGGTATAATTAATCCACAATATCGTCAAACTTTGACATGGGGACGTTTGCCCAGGCATGGGTGCCATTGTCTTTGTGCATTGTAGAAACAGCCGCATATGGAACATTAGTTGTGCTTAATGTGCTGCTAAATGTAGAGAGACTCAATCAGATGTGGCTTTAACTAATGGTTTTTATTGTTGAGAGTAGAAATAGTATAGTATAGTGAGTAATATAAATATTTAATTTAGGAGAATTTGTTTTTCTTTGTTTTTCTGAAATGTTTTTCTTCTTTTTTTCTCCAGTTCTCAATGCTTTGCAGCACTTTTCTGCCTCACTAAAACTCCTAGCTACACTCCTGTATTGGCCTGTGTCTGTGTGTTGTGTGGAAATTGTTCAGGTTTAACCTACTCCTCCCCCTCCTCACACTCACATACTTTTCCATTTATTATCATTCATTCTCAAGCCATTTGGTCTCATCCCAGGGAAATGGAGTGGTGGAATAAGTCAGCAGTACATTTTTGATCAATGGGGATTAATATTGAAGGAGACGGTGCAAGAATGTGAGCTCCTTGGCAGTCAGAACATGTGAGCATACGGCCATGCTGCCTTGCCAATCATCCCAGGACTGTTGTCAGAAGGGCTGCTCTGCCGGTCTCTCATTATTAAGAAAGATGAATGAGTAAGCACTGTTCAGATTCACTTGTCCATCTCATTACCATCCGTAATGAGAGGCTGTTTTTTTTTTGTTTTTTTACTGAGAAGTAGTCTATTATAGGGCCGCCACACAAACCAGCTGGCTTACTGCCGTCTAGGGTACGATTTCCCTCAGACTTATGACCTTCATTATCCTTGCTTCCCTTCACTCCCAAAAATAAAAAAATACATATATGTTCCACACCATTTTGTAGCTCAACCAGGGATTTTAGAGAGCAGGGTCTGCAGCCCACTCTCTAAAATACCCAGGCTGCTTTCGTAATTTGAACATGATTGCAACTAACATCTTTGGAGGAACATTCTCCTAAGTTAATTGGACAGTGCTGGCTACTCCTCTGGGCAGAGTTTGATGTAAATTACACTTCCTCTCACAGTAAAACTCATCTACTGAGCATGTTAATTTGTGTGATGCCATTGGGGAACAGCTATTATTCTGAAGCCCTCAGAAGCCACTCAAATTATCGTATGACAGAGAGATTTGCTGCCAAAAAGAGCATGTACAGGTGTTTAACTTTATTAAATTTACCCAAGATTTTGCACCTGCTGCACAGATTTTTATTTAATTTCACTCTTCACTAATTAATTACTTTTATATACTTTAAAAGTGGAGCATGTGTTCAAGCCATCTTGCAGCCTCACCTCTTTTAGCAATCCCAGGACCAGCAACAATCTCCATGACAAGATTCTGCCATCACTATGCGTTATTACTTTTTCTACTTATTTGTCGTGCAAATCAAAATTACTTTCACAAACCCCATACAGGTCTAACTTATTTTTCTTGAAGTGGCTTACTTCTCTACCACAAAGGCTAGTTGGGATCTACTTGACTTATTGACATTTACTCATATCTCTGTCATCCTAAACTGGTTGCTCAGCTTGGAGGAATTACCTGGTCTTAGCCTTCTTAAGGATCAACTCAACAGTTCTCAAAGGTATAATTTATTGTGCCCTTTCCTGAGCTGTTTTGAAAGCTCCTTAGTTGAAAGTGAGGACCCTTACAAAGACAGGTGTATTCATTCTGAGTTAATGTAAATCAATTTTACTGCAGACAGATGACAGTCAACTTTGTCGAACCGTTCGTAGAATCAGAGCTAACATAACAAAGCTTTTCATTATATTTGATGTCTTCTTAACTTCAGCCAATTTCAGAGGAGTTCCAGAATGGAGAAGGCTTTGGGTACATTGTTGCTTTCCGAGCCAATGGGACACGAGGGTGGAAGGAGAAGATGGTGACATCAGCTGATTCTACAACCTTCAAGTACCGGGATGAGACCTTTCCCCCTCTAACCCCCTTCGAAGTAAAGGTTGGAGTCTACAACAATAAGGGAGATGGGCCCTTCAGCAATGTGGTGATGGTATATTCTGCCGAAGGAGGTGAGCACCACTAGTTGATGACTTTTAATTCATTCCATTCAATAGTTAATTTGTTAAAATACAGTTTCTTAGGGGAACATTTTTACATCTAACATCTCTATTCCCTCATTGTTACAATTGTTTCTCCTCTAGATCTCACACTTTTCCCTTGTTAGGCTTGTTCCTCCTTTAGAACATGTACTAAAAGGCCGGAGGCTTGCAACTTCATTATCTCTATTACATTATTTAGAGCCCAGGGAGCCCCCCTCTGAAGTGAAAGCTGTCAGCTTGTCCTCTTCTGAGATTCAAGTAGCATGGAGACCCCCTAAGCCTGGGCCTGGTAGCCCTTGTGGATACGAGGTAGGAGAGGTGGTACCTTATTTATGTACACTTGAGTGCCTGATTATGTGTTTCCTCTGAAATGGGGGCATTAATGTCATGCTACATAAGCCAAATAGCGTTTATCAGTAACCAAATCTTCCCTTAATTGTTTTGTGTTATATTTAGCCTGCAAAGCTTTTGCAAGTTGGATGACATTAATTCCAGATACAAATGCATTTGAGAACTGACATTTTTATATTTCCCCCTCATATTTTCAAGAATTATAATTATAATTTTAATTTTTTTTATTCACTTGACCATCGGTCTCGGATATAGTCAGAAATATTGCACATTTCAAAGAGCAGTGTAACTTGGAAATGTATCTTTTTTAATAAGTCTTTTTTAGTAATCTAGATCAGTCTAATAGGGAAGACTGTTTGAGTAGTTCTTTATTTGTGTCAGGTTAACTACTGGAAAGATATGGAGCAGGAAGAAACAGGACAGAAGATGAAAACACCTGGAAACGAGACCTCCATCTGCCTAACTGGCCTTGAGGGGAACACTGTATACCACATTACAGTGAAAGGCTATAACAACATAGGTTTGGGTCCTGCTAGTGATGTTGTCCGCATCAAGACCAAGAAATCTCGTGAGTCCTGGTCATTTTTTCCCATTTCAAATTTCCCAAATTTCCAGATTCCAAATAATTTAATTGAATGCAAGCATATTGCGTTACAGCAAAGCATTATTTGTCAGGTGAGAAAACTCAACTGTTTAAAATATGAATCTTAATTGTTTCTGATTAAGACCAAGCTTATTATGGGAACCCTACCTTATTTTGTTGACCATTTTGCCTTCACTAAGCTCCTAGTCAACCTCCTAGCAATCTCATGTGGATTCAGGAGGGAGGAAACGTGTCATTGGAGTGGGAGCCAGTACAATCACTAGACAACGAGTCTCGTGTAACAGGATACAAGGTGAGCTCATCTAGTCCAGTTTTGTTCCTTTTTTAACTGCCAATCCGACAGTAGGGAAAAAATAATCATTTCTGTCAGAGCTGTTAGTAGCCTCTATGATAAGATTGTTTCCGCTATGAATTCCATTAAATACATATTTATGTGTTGGCCATCTGTTATTAATAAATAGTCATTATTATGTTGTTTCTTTTATAAATCAACAATTGTTTTGTTTTGTTTTCATAATAGTTTTCCTTAAATAATAGACTTAGAATTTATTTAAAGTAATTAATTAAATGTGCCTTAATTTTTTAAAAAAATGTTGTTTTATTTAGGTTAAAAGTTTTACAGTTTTACAGTTTATTCAATTAAACTTTTTAAAATCTGAAAATAAATCGAGTGGTAGCCCTATTGTGTTAAAGCTTTGCCTTTTAGCGGGGTTATTCTCTGTTTTACGATCATGAATACGCTTCAGTGGACGCGCAGTGTTGACAAACACAGTCTTTGTTTGGTCATTCAGGTTTCACTGCGTCAGGAAGGGCGGAGCCACGGACGAGTCATTGAGACCCACAACCCCTCTGCTGTTTTGGCACTTATGGAGGGGGGCACCTACGTCATTGAGGTGCGAGCAATCAGCGAGGGGGGTGAAGGCATAGCCAGTGCCCAGATAAAAGTGCTCACTTCCTCAGGTAGGCATTTTTACTGTCTAAGACACATTGACAGTTACATTTATAAAGACTCACACTTATTCCTTTAATGTGAAAAATAGAGTAAAAACATATTATTTTTATTGTTTAAGATTAACATTTATTTACAACTAATTGTTAGTAAGACACTTGTTGGTTAAATACTATTTGCATATAATTTCAATGTTTTTAAAGGCTATGGCATGGCGGAATATGTTTACTAGGTTTTTGGTTTTATCATACTAAACTTGTTATAAGCATTTCTTCTTTAGAGCAAGCTGTTGAAGCCTTTGAAAAAAAGCATTTCCTCAACATCGTTGTATATCCCATATACCAAAATGGGCCATTTATACAAAAGAAATTCCTGCTATTGTGCCTGAAGAAAAATGCCATGATGCTCTGCTGTGTCATCATTGTTTTATTTCCTTTCCACTCTTTGTGTTCCAGGAGTCCGGGCGAAGAACGGGCAGTGGTCTCAACACAGCCTGCAACGGGGCTCAGTATGGACAGTGCTGCTCCTGTGCTGCTCCTGGTTTCAATAGTGCCTTTAGCTCCCCGGCCCCGGGTAGGCCAGAGACCAACCCTTCCCATACAGTATGGAGCCGGACTTATTCTTCTTGCTTGGCCTTATCCCATTAACAGATCTGGAAGGGGGGGGGGCTGTTTATCCCAGACAACGATGTTGGTAATATGCATTTTTAAAATGCATTTATTTATTTATTATTTGCTTTTTAAAATTATTATTTTATAGATTTTTTAGTTAATTGTGAACATATGCATAAATATTTGTTTATTAAATTTTACATTTTAGTCATATAGCAGTCGCTCTTAACCATAGCGACATTTGAAAGTACCGTAGTTTATGGATTGACATGCAATAATCGATACTTCGCCAATTTATGCACCACTATAATGAAATATTCTTTTACAGACTGACGTCAAAACAACTGACACGGTTTAAAGAAAGGCAGGCCATTTGCTATTCACTCTGCTGTACCTGTAAACCCAAGGCTGGTTCAAGCAGATGAATTTGCCAATCTTCAAGTATAATTTTGCCCCTTGGCTGGCTAACGAGCTAAGCTACAAAAACTCAGAAGTGCATTGTTTTCTTACAAAAAGAAAAAGTTTTGTTTTTTACTTACTATTTTCAGATCTGCTTTTTGTACTTAATGTTACTTTATGAAAAGTTGCCTATGTGTCCAGGTTTTTGTTTTAAATTGCTGTGGTTGACACTTGGTAAGTAAGATGCTCATACCTGTAATATCAAGACAAATCATAACAAATTGACTTTGTTGGGATTCTTGTGTTGACAAAAGAAATAAATGTGTATATTTTTAAGGGATAATGGTCCATCTTCTCATTAAGGAAAAACTGGGGGAAATGTCATGAAGACCATCTGGTGTGTAAAAGTTCACAGATTATTCCGTTTATCCAAGCAATCCGTTTGTATTTGAGACATTCCGTTTGGATATTAATAAAGGCCCATCCACTGTTCAGCACCCAAGGGTGCTTCATTAGCCCTCAAATAATAATGTGTGTTTCTACGGCTGACTGTCCTTTTATTAAACCCGGATTTAAATTACTGAAAATTAGTGTTTATTTCAACGTTCCTACTGTCTCTGTTTTAATTATATATTATATTATACCAGTAAAACCTGATCATATTTAGAAACTTCACTTAATTATTTTTGAAAGCATCTCTGCTTTAGAGAATTCTTTTACAACAAAAAAATGTGGTCCTTTGTCTTGCCTATTATACCTCAGATTAGCACACTAAACACCTGCATACCGTCTTTAAAAAAAAAAACAATCTGAGTGTGGAATGCTAGTACATTCAGTTCCATGGAATTGGGTGGTTTAACTAATAATTTGGCGTGTGTGTAATTAGTGAAAGTAAATGGTTTTCTGATGACTGTTTAACAAAACTAAAAAAATATGTGTAATAGAGTTAATTAGGTAATACATAAATTTGTGTTAAAAGGAGCAAACCTGATTATGTGAAAGATAGTTTGTCTCTAGCTCAAGGAACTATTTCTACTCCTGTTTTTGATTCCAGAGCCGCCACTGTCCGTAGCAAGCTTGTTCACGAGTCCCACAATACAATGTTTAAAGCAATGATCCATTATAAATCTATTAGCGAAATAACAAGAAAGGGAGCAGATTTTCAGTCTTTATTTTATTTAATCATGTTTGCGGGTTATACTGCTTCTGCTATAACAACTACTGTATGTATTTCGAAACACTACTTTATTACTAAAAGTCAAGAAGATTTTAGCTCTTTTCCATAATACAGGAAATATTAATATCCCACATGTATCAGTATCATAGGAAATGCAAAATGTAGGTAACATTTGGGCTATGTAAGGTACGTAGCATAAGATGTCATTCATGTATTTGAAATTTCTGTATAGAGGCATCTTTTGTAAATGGCAAATTAAATTACATGTATCTGTAACATGTATGCTGCTTATTGATAATATACACATGAGGGCCACACCTCTTAATCATTGAATTCAGGTGTTTCATTCAGTCCCATTGCCACAGGTGTATAAAATCAAGCACCTA